>PVJC01010241.1:0-44132 GCA_004026665.1 Murina feae
TTGATACTGTTCCTTGAAGGCCTTTGTTTATCTCCTATAATTGATACACTGTTCCTTTAAGGCGGCCTTCTAACTACTAACGAAGCCTCCTGTGCTTCACCTCGCAGCGTCTATAATGAAACAATTGTTACTGTTACTGGTTAGGCCGGAGCTTCTCTTTCCTTCAGCTCCAGAGGATTCTATGATTGTTACAATGTTTCAAAAAGCTGTGTTTCGCTAGAGGCAGTTTAATCGGAGCTGAGCTGAGGGGCGCAGCTTCACTTTCGCTCCTGCCGCAATGAAAGGGCTGTTTACTCAGGTCCGTAAGTGGCGGCCGCCATGTTGGCTGGGCTAATTTGCATACAGCCGCTCTGATTGGCTGGTGGGCGTGGCTTACCCGTCTCGGAGAAACGGTTAATTTTAATATTTCGCTTTTATTAGTTTAGATATATATATATCAGGATGAATCAAAAGAATATTAGATGAAGCAGAGGATCAATTAAAGAAGACAAGGTATCAGAAAGCATCCAATCAGAACCAAGATGGCGGCATAGGTAAACACCAGAATTGCTGCTGTGCACAAACATTACAAAACCACAACGAAAAGAAAAAACGGACACCACCCAGACCAACAGGAAGGCTGGCTGAATGGAAATTCTACAACTATAAAGAGACTGAGATTCAGAGAAGGTGCCGAAGTAAAGAGCAGAGGTAAGGAGGCGCGTGCAAAGGGGCTCACAGAAGGCTGGCAGCATTTCGTAATGGAGGGAAGCACAAGCTCCCAATGGCTCTGAACTCCAGTTCCAGATGAGTTTCTGGGGACTCATAATCATACAGGTAGGAGCTGGACTTTCTGGCACTGTCTGGCACTGGGAAGAACTCCAGAGCAGCTTGAGACCCAGTGCCTCTTAGGGCAGGGCTGAGAATCAGCCATAGCTGGTTGCTCCACCCTGTAGATTCCCAGAGACCCCACCTCATATATGTACACAGAGGCTTTTGCATATAAAAGGCTGGGAAACCTCAGGCAAAAGCTAAAATAGCACCTCCTTAGAGTTCCAAGAGACTGTGTACCCAGTGGTCAGAGCGGGACCACCCAGACCCATAAGGGACACACTCAGAGGGCAGGCTCAGTGGGCACCAAAGCCCCACTGGAGCAAGTCTGGCCCCATAAGGGTGTCTCCAGCACAGAAGTTCTCCCACCATAGACACAGCTGATTCTCACAGCCAAGTGGCCTGGAGGTCAATTCCTCTCAGGGAAACCAAAATCAATCAAGGCTTAGCTACAACAAGACTGTTCACAAAGCTGACAAAGCAGTGCACCAAGAGTAACCACCACAGGTAATTGAGGAGACTGAGCCACTGGACCCTATAGGACACCAAGCACAGAAAGCCACTCTATCAACCCAAGGAAGCAGCCAAAATGTGGAGACAAAGAAACAGGTCACAAATGACAGAAATGGAGGAAAGCAAATGACTAGATATAGAATTCAAAACCACGGTTATAAGGCTTTTCAATAATATTCTAGAGACTGCTGATAAATTTAGTGAGACCCTTGAGGATATGAAAAAGAACCAGCTAGAAATTAAGCATACACTGACTGAAATAAAGAATAATGTACAGAGATCCAACAGCAGATTAGAGGATCACAAGAATCAAGTCAAAGATATGAAATACGAAGAAGCAAAACCTACCCAGACAGAAAAGCCAAAAGAAAAAAGAATCCAAAAATATGAAGATAGTGTAAGGAGTCTCTGGGACAACTTCAAGCGTACCAACATCAGAATTATAGGGGTGCCAGAAGAAGAGAAAGAACAAGATATTGAAAACCTATTTGAAGAAATAATGGCAGAAAACTTCCCCTACCTGGTGAAAGAAATGGACTTACAAGTCCAGGAAGTGCGGAGGACACCAAACAAAAGGAATCCAAGGAGGACCACACCAAGACACATCATAATTAAAATGCCAAAGGCAAAAGACAAAGACAGAATCTTAAAAGCAGCGAGAGAAAAGCAGTAACTTGCCTACAAGGGGACACCCATATGACTGTCAGCTGATTTCTCAATAGAAACTTTGCAGGCCAGAAGGGAGTGGCAAGAAATATTCAAAATGATGAATAGCAAGAACCTACAACCAAGATTACTCTACCCAGCAAAGCTATCATTCAGAATTGAAGGTCAGACAAAAAGCTTCACAGACAAGAAAAAACTAAAAGAGTTCATCACCATCCAACCAGTATTATATGAAATGCTGAAAGGTATCCTTTGAGAAGAGGAAGAAGAAGAAACAGTAAAGATAAAAATTATGAACAACAAATACATATCTATTAAAAAGTGAACCTAAAAATCAAGTGAATAAAAAAAATCTAATGAACAGAATAAATTGGTGAATAGAATAGAATCAGGGGCATAGAAAGGGAGTGGAATGACAAGTCACAAGGGGTGAGGGGTGGTGGGGGTGTGGGAAGAGACTGAACAAAAATCGTACACCTATGGATGAGGACAGTGGGAGGGAGGGATAAAGGCAGAGGGTGGGGTGGGAACTGGGAGGAGGGGAGCTATGGGGGGGAAAGTAGAGGAACAACTGTAATAATATGAACAATAAAGATTTTTTTAATAAATAAATATAAGAACAACAAAAAAAATCAGTTGCATTTTTATACAGCAATAATGACCTATCAGAAAGAGAAACTAAGAAAACAATCTCATTTACATAAAATAAAAGAGAATGCACAAAAAAATACCTATGAAAAAATCTAACCAACGAGGTAAAGGCCTATACTTGAAAAATTATAAGACATTGAAGAAGATACAAATAATTGAAAGCATATACAGTGTTCATAGATAAATAGAATTTACATTGTTAAAATGTCCATATTACCCAAAGTAATCTATAGATTTGACACAATTTTTATCTAAATGCCAATGGTATTTTTTACAGAATTAGAACAAATAATCTAAAATTTTATATGAAACCACAAAAGACCACAAATAACCATAGCAATTTTGAGAAAGAACAAATTTGGAAGTATCACACTACCTGATATTAAACTATATCACAAAGTTATAATAATCAAGGCAGTATGGTAGTGGCATAAAAACATACACATAGATTAATGGAACAGAATAAAGAGTACAGAATAAAGTCATACCTGCATGACAAAGGAGACAAGGGCATATAATGTAGTAAAGAGAGGCTATTCAATAAATGATGCTGGGAAATTGGGCAGATACATGCAAAAATATGAAACTAGACCACCTTCTCACACCATATACAAAAATAAACTCAAAATGCATTAAAGACTTAAGTAGAAGTCCTGAATCCTTAAAAATTCTAGAAGAAAATATAGACAGTAAAACTCTCTGACATTGCTGTTAGCAATATCTTTTCTGATACATCTTTTCAGGCAAAGGAAACTAAAGAAAAAACAAACAAATGGGACTAAATACATCACATTGGAAAGATTTTGCATAACAAGGGAGATCATCAACAAAACTCAAAAATAACCTACTGAATGGGAAAAGAAATTTGCCAAAGATATTTTGATAAGGGCTTAATATCCAACGTCTATAAAAAAAAAAGTCATATAACTTAACACCAAAACAAACAAGAAATTCAATGAAAAATGGGCAGAGGATCTGAATAGACACTTCTCCAAAAAGGACATACTAGATGGTCAATAGACACATGAAGAGATGCTCAACATCACTGATCATCAGAGAAATACAAATTTAAAAATAAAAGATCTCATACTTGTCAGAATAGCTATCATTAATACACATCAAAAAGCAAGTACTGTTAGGATGTGGAGAAAAAGAAACCCTTATGCATTATTGGAGGGACTGAAAATTGGTGCAACCACCATGGGAAATATAGTACTTAGGTGTATTACAAAAATAAAAATAGAAGTACCTATGACCCGGCAATCCACTTCTGGGTATTTATCTGAAGAATTCCAAAATACTAATTTAAAAAGATATAAGCACCTCTTTGTTCATTTCAGCATTATTTATAATAGCCAAGATATGAAGTGCCATTCAATAGATAATTGAATGAAGAAGATGTGGAACATATATACAAGGGAATATTCGTCCATAAAAAAAGAATAAAATCTTGCCATTTGTGTCAGAATGGATGGACCTAGAGTAAGGTGACCAGATTTTAACATTGGTAAAGCGGGACACCATTGACTGAGGGTGGGGGGTTCTTTTTTATTATAATTATTACTTAAAATATTACAAAGAGTGGTACATATGTCTCTTTCCAAAAATTGGGACTTTTTTAAAAAACCACGGGACGCGGGACAAATTGTTAAAAATCAGGACTGTCCCTCCAAAAGCAGGACATCTGGTCACCTTAATCTAGAGGGTAGTGTACTAAGTGAAGTAAGTCAATCATAGAAAAACAAATACTATGTGATTTCACATACAAGTGGAATCTAAAGAACAAACTAAATTAATAAACAACAGAAACAGACTCATAGACACAGAGAACAAATTGATGACTGTTAAATGGGATGTGGGTGGGTTGGGGACCTGAGTGAAAAAGTTTAAAGGATTAAGTACAAATTGGTAGTTACAAAATAGTCACAGGGATATAAGGTACAGCACAGGGAATAAATTCAATAATATTTTAATAGCCTGGCTGGTATGGCTCAGTGGTTGAGCATCGACCTATGAACTTGGAGGTCACTGATTTGATTCCTGATCAAGGCATGTGCCTGGGTGAGGTCTCAATCCCCAGTGTGGGGTGTGCAGGAGGCAGCCAATCAATGATTCTCTCTCATCATTGATGTTCCTATCTTTCTCTCCCTCTCCCTTCCTCTCTGTAATCAATAAAAATATTTTTTAAAAATAAAAATAAATAAATCCTTTGTTGTCATTTCAACAGTCTTCACTGCATTTTCACCAATATATTCCATCTTAAGAAACTTTCTATCCCTTAAAGATTTATCATGAGGTGGTGGCAATTCAGCCACATATTCAGGCTCCACTTCTAACTCTAATTATCTTGCTGTTTCCACCACATCTGCAGTGAGCTCCTCCACTGACATCTTTAGTCCCTCAAAGTCATCCATGGGGACTAAAATCAACTTCTTCCAAATTCCTGTCAATATTGATAACGTGACCTCTTCCGATGAGTCGAAAATGTTTCTAATGGCATTTCCAGAAGGTGAATACTTTCCAGAGGATTTTCAATTTACTTTGCCCAGATCAATCAAAGAAATAGTATTATCTATGGCAGCTATAGTGTTATGAAATACATTTTTTAAATTATAACAAGTGAAAGTGGAAGTTACTCCTTAGTCCATGGACTACAGAATGGATGGTGTGGTAGCAGGTATAAAACATTAATCTTGCTGTACATCTCCACCAGAACTCTTTGATAACCACGTACATTACCAATGAGCTCTAATATTTTTAAAACCATCCTTTTCTTGAGCAGTAGGTTTTAACAGTGTGCTTAAAATATTTACTCAACCATATAGTAGACAGATGTGCTGTCATCCAGGTTTTGTTGTTCTGTGCATAGAGCACAGGCAAAGTAGATTGAGCATAACTCTTCAGGGCCTTGGGATTTTCGGATGGTAAATGAGCATTGGCTTCTACTTAAAATCACCAGCAGCATTAGCCCCTAATAAGAGAGTAAGCCTGTCCTTTGAAGCTTTAAAACCAAACATCATCTTCTCCTTCCTATTATAAAAGTCTAAAACAGTTCGTCCAACATAAGGCTGTTTCATCTACAATGAAAATCTGTGTAGTGTGGCCACCTTCATTAATTACCTTGGCTAGAGCTTCTGCATAATGTACTGAGCTTCTACATCAGCACGAGCTGCTTCACCCTGCACTTTGATGTTGTGGAGATGGCTTCTTTCCTTAAACCCCATGAACCAACTTCTGCTGACTTCAGACTTTTCTTCGGCAGCTTCCTCACCTCTCTCAGCTTTCAGACTTGAAGAGAGTTAGGGACCTGCTCTGGATTAGGCTTCCGTGTAAGGGAATATCATGGCTGCTTCGGTCTTCTATCAAGACCACTAAAACTTTCTCCATATCAGCACCATTAAGGCTGTTTTGATTTCTTATCATTAGTGTGTTCACTGGAGCAGAATTTTTAATTTCCTTCCAGAACTTTTCTTTGCATTCACTTGACTAACTAGTGCAAGAGGCCTACCTTTGAGCCTATCTCAGCTTTCAACACACCTTCCTAACTAAGCTGAATCGTTTTTTTATTTTTTATTTAAAACTAGGGGCCCGGTGCACGAAATTGGTGCACGGGGCAGGGGAGGGGGGAGGTCCCTCAGCCCAGCCTGCCCCCTCTCACAGTCTGGAACCCCTCAGTGGATGTCCTATGATGGCCCCAGTCTGCCAGGCGCCGTGTGTGTGTGTGTGTGTGTGTGTGTGTGTGTGTGTGTGTCGCCACTGGGGACCTGTCCCCAGCCGCATCTGAGGCTTGGAGCAGTCCTCCTGTGTGTGTCTACTTGCTGGGAGCCTGCCCCCAGGCTTGGAGCAGGCACCCCCTCTATGTTGATCTCTCAAACTCTTGCCCTCCCATGCATGTTGTTCTCTTTTTTGAGCTGTGGCCAGGGCTGGGTGCTGCCTGCCTCCCAAGCTTGCCTACTGCCCATCTTCCTCCAGGCACCAGAAAGCAGGGAAAACCCCGCCTTGTGGTCAGGCCAGCCTTTTCCTGCTCCTTGATCCCTGGAAGGGGCCTGGGGAGCTGCCAAGCAGGCCTCCAGCCCCCAAGAGCTTGCTTTCCCACTCCTCAGTGCCCCCCAAAGGACGTGGGGAGCTGCCAAGCAGGCTGCCGACTCTTTCCCACTCACCGGTCCCCTGCTGCCTTCCTTTCCTGCTCCCCGGTGCCCTGCAAAGGGCCTGGGCAGCCGCCAAGCAGGCTGAGACCCCCCGCCGCCTTTTTCCTGCTCCCCGTCCCGCTGCCTTGCTTTCCCATTCCCCGGTGCCCTGCAAGGGGCCTGGGAAGTCCACCAAGCAGGCCACTGACCCCCTGCTGCCTTTTTCCTGCTCCCTGATTCCCCTCCAAGGGCCTGGGCAGCTGCCAAGCAGGCCGCCGACCCCCTGCCACCTCTTAGGTGCCCCTCAAAGGGCCTGAGGAGCTGCCAAGCAGGCCCTCGGCCCCCACTGCCTCTTTCCTGCTCCCCGGTCCTGGGTCCTGCGCTGTTCCACCCTGCAGCCGCTCTGTGCACTCAGGAGGTCCCTCAGGCCGGCCTGTGCCCTCTCATAGTCTGGGACCCCTCAGGGGATGTCCACCTGCTGGTGTGCCTGACCAGGCTAGGTGAGGGGCTGATGGCTGTCTCCAGGCTGGCCAAGCCCCCCAGGAATGTCCCTCACCCCATTGGGTTGTGGCCAGCATGGGTGATGGGCTGATTGGCGCTTTCAGGCTTTAAGGCTGCCCACAGCTCCCATTGACCCAATGTCCCAGCAAGGCTGGCTGGACGCAGGTTTCTGGGATTTGTTTATCTTTTATAATTGATGCTGTTCCTTTAAGGTGACACCTAATAAGAAGCCTCCTCTCTGCTTCAGCTCGTGGCGTCTATAATGCAACAATGTTACTTAGTGGTGAGGCCCGGCCTGCTGTTTCCTTCAGCTCCCGAGGATTCTATGATTTATACATTGTTGCAAATGTGTTTTGTTTTCAGGCAAGGATAAGTCAAGCCAGCGCACAGACAGTTTCACTTTCACTCCTGCTGCAATGGAAGCTGCCGTTTACTCCGTGAGTGGCAACCGCCATGTTGGATAATTTGCATACAATCGCTCTGATTGGCTGTTGGGCGTCCCGAAGAAATGGTCAATTTCAATATTACGCTTTTATTAGTTAAGATGAGAGATTAGTTAAGATGAGACACTTTTTTTCGTATGAATACTTAGAGGTCATTGCAGAATTATTAATTGACCTAATTTCAATACTAGTGTGTCTCAAGGAACAGGGAGGCCTGAGCAGAGGGAGAGAGGTGGAGGAATGGCTGGCTCATGGAGCAGTCGGAACACACACGGCACTTATTAAGTTTAATGTCTTAGAAGGGCATGACACAGCAATTAAAATAGTAACATCAATGATTACTGACCACAGATCACCATAACAAATCCTATGTAATAAAAGAGTAATATGCAAATTAACCATCACTCTGGGACAAAGATGGCAGCACCCATAGCAGTAGGGTAGGGTGCTGGTGACATCACCCTGGCAAACAATGAGCAGCTGCCCTCCAGCAGGCAAGTACTGCCAGCAGGCAGGCCCCAGAAGGGCCAGTCAGTAGGGCCTTGCTCCCGCCACCAAGATCCATGTTGCCAGCAGACATGCGAGGGCAGGGCCAAACATCAGGGCCAAGTAGCAGGGCCTTGCTCCTGGTTGCCACCGTGATCAGATTGAGAGCAGGCATGCACAGTCCCCAGGCAGCAAGCAGCGGGACCTGCTCCTTGGTCACCACGATGATCCAGTGATCCAGGAGCAAGCAGGCATGGCTGGCAGGCAACACCCAGCCCTGGCCACAGCTCAAGGGAGAGAACAACACTCAGGCGAGGTCAGGAGCCTGAGAGATCAACACAAAGGGGTGCCTGCTCCAAGCCTCAACAGTGTGGCTGACGGCATGCCCCCAGCAGATAGGCACACACAAACACACACACATACACATGGGGTGCCTGCTCCGTGCCTCCTATGCAGCTGGGAGCAGGCCCCAGGCAGGGACACACACACACACACACACACACACGGCACCTGCTCTGAGTCTCTGCTGCCAGACTGTGGCCATCAGTAGGACATCCACTGAGGGGTCCCAGACTGTGAGAGGGGGCAGGCTGGGCTGAAGACCCCCCACCCCATCCTCCCTGCTCCCCGTGCACAAATTTCGTGCACCAGGCCTCTAGTATAATAATAATGATAAAGTATGAAATACTGTGAGAATTGCCAAAACATGACAGAGACATGAGTGAGCAGATGCTGTTAGAAAATGGCACCAATGGACTTGCCTGATGCAGGGATGCCACACACCTTCAGTTTGTTTTTAAAAAACATCTGAAGTGCCATAGTAGAGCACAGTAAAATGAGTTATGCTTATAATAGGAAATATGAACACACCAATAATCAGTAGATTTAATTAATACTCACAAACTTTCTAACTAAAGTCTGAATGCTAAGCAGAGAAAGAAAATATTAAGAATTCTTGTCCTTCACTCTCCTTTCCTCTCTTTGTCAGTGCATACGTGTTCACCTAAACTAGTGGCACTTTTGCCTTTAGACATTACTAATGTTTGCGGTGAAAGAATGATTCAATAACGTGGGGGGGAGGGGACTCCCACTAACCTTCTATAGATCGCTGAGTCAGAAGAAAAGTTTCCTAAAAAGGACCAAAGGGAGTTAGAAAAGGTGAATCATAAAATGGGAGAGGTGTTTCCCAGAAGGGTGGAGAAGGGTGAAAGGAAATTCTTTGACTCAATTCCATTAGGAAGTTGACCCTAGAAATATTGGACTTTGTGAGAACATTAATCCATTAACGACAAGGAAGAAAAAATAGAAAAATGCTGTAAGCCATTTAGCCTCAACATTATGACTGAGAAGGGCCCTTCATGATTGGATGGTGTCTAGAAAGTTGGGGAATTAAAGCACAGAGGATAGCCTCATAGTTCCATCACTGTGATTTGGCATAAAATGATTAAGGGTAAATGCAGGCAAGGGTCTTTAGGAGAGAAACAGTTAATTTACTGCAGATAATTTTACCCACATCAGAGACTGTGTAATTATGGCTGTAAGATCATCATAGTATTTCCTGCAAAGTATGGTGACTTCTCAGCAGAAAAACTTTGAAGAAATAGTCCCCAAGCCTTTCTGGGTTTTATTTCTCATGGAGTACACGTCTGCCACTGCTGGGGCTTAACAGGTCATCAGGGTTTGAGGGGGAAGTGCTCAAATTAGAAGTAAAGACATTTCTTTTTTTGTGGATTCCATCCAAAATCAAGGAGGCAAGGGGGAAAGGGGTAGAAGTCATTCTGATTATGCTCATATGCATGCATGCAAGTCTTTCAGTTGATCTCTTAATTCCCCGCCAACCCTCCCCAACCTTCCAGCTATAGGATGACAGTCTGTTCAAAACTGTTCTGTCTCTGTATTTGTTTATGTTTATCAATTTATAATGGTCTTTATTATCCATAAATAAGTGAGATCATGTGGTATTTTTCTTTCATTGACTGGCTTATTTCACTTAGCTAATCAATGGACACAAGAAACTGGAGGGTAGGGGAGGAGGGGGGAAGGGCAAGGGGAAAAAATGGAGACCTATCTATCACTTGTAATACTTTAAGCAATAAAATAATAATAATAATAATAATAATAATAATAATAATAATAAACTCAATAAAAAAATAAAAAATAGAAAAAGAAGTAATTCTGAGTGCCCCAAAGGAATGAGCTTGCAAAATTGGCGCCTACTCTCCAAGTCCTTCACATACAGTGGGTGGTCATTTTATCCTGTGAACATTACACATTGTCAGAATCGTTTTATACATTTTTCAGTTGTAAAACAAAAGTCCTTTGACTCATAAAATGGCTCCAAATGTTATCAGAATCTCCAAATATTCCCAGCACTTCTAATCCAGAATAATTAATATAAATTTTGAAAGTTCAATGTTATTGTAATCTCTACAATACTCTAGGTTCATGTCTTGGGGGGAGGGGTCATTATTTTATGGCAAAAGAAAAAGACAGCTATATTTTAAGGCTCTTTGCCTCATGTGTCAACTTCTTCCCATTTTCCTTTCAAAGTATTCATTGGTGTGCTTGAGGGTAAGAAGTGACTTTACACCTAATGCAGCCAGGACTGGCCATTTCTATCTTGTGAAGGCCTCTCAAGAAGTGTGATAATTAGACTTTAATTTTACTCTGATTTTGTTCCTATTATCTCCCCTATGGACACTGTAGATTGAGACTTTTCCTCTAATGGGTTTGTTAAAAGCAAAAGCAACCATCTCAATCACCTACACATTACATTTATTATTTGTAACCAAAAAGACACTTGTTACAAAAAGCAAACTTGTCAGCCAGGGGTCCGGTCTGTGATACTATTGGTGGGGTGACAGATCTAGTCACACTGCCTTCCTGTAGTAGTTTCGCCATTGTTGAGCGAACTCAGAGCATCATGTTTTGATGGTGAATGGGCATACTAATTTGTGTTCACATCTCTCAAAAACCCTAACAATATGCATGATTGGTCCAGTTTTATGATTTCTATAAATTTGGAAAGTTCTACTCAAAATGACCTCTGGCCATTTATGCGTTGGATGGTTCCAGGCATGTGACAAAAGTTTTCCTACTATTATTAACAAGCTAGTAGGGGCTGGGAATATAAACAATTTTTGATTAGTCCAGAAATCCCCGTTTTAGTCATTGCTCTTCCTATGTTGACTAGTGTCATATCTATTGAAGGTAGGTAGAGTGAGTCACATTACCATATTGTCCAAAGTTTGAGAGGGTCCGGAGCAGCATTGTCCAATAGAAATATAATTCAAGCTACATTTTAGTTGTAAAATTTCTAGTAGCCATATTTAAAAAAAAAAACAAATAAAAAGGAGCAGGTGAAAATAAGTTTATTACTATACCATGTTCAAACCAATCCAAAATATTACCTTTTTAATATGTAAGGGAACATATTAGTTTTGTATTGCAGCTATAACAAATTACCGCAGATTTACTGGACTAAAACAAAACATTACCTGAAATCCAAAATGAGTCTCATTGGGCTAAATCAGTGTGTTGACAATGCTGTGTTTCCTTCTGGAGGTTCTAGAGGAGCATTCAGAGCCTTGCCTTTTCCAGCTGACCACATTCTTTGGCTTGTGGTCTCTCTTTCATTTCTGATGCCAACAATGTTTGGTCATGTCTTTCTCACACGGCATTACTTTCACCCAGAAAATCCCACCGCAACCGTAATTCCATCTTCAACTTTAATCTCTTTGCCATGTAACAGAACATATTCACAGGTTGTAGGAATTAGTATGTAAACAAGACTGTAAGATAATGTGTCATTAATAAATTTTATATTGACAGTGGCAAGCAGAATAATATTTCCCCTGAGATGTCCATATTCTAAGTCCATCTTCACACTCTTCAAAATTTGGTGTGTATTTTTCACTTAGAGCACATTTCAATTTCAATTAGCCACATATCTAGTGTTCAGTAACCACTTGTGGTTAATAACTACCAACCTGGACAGCAGAGGTCTAAAGCAATGGTTTTCAACTTGGGCTGTACAGTAAGTCATCTAGGAAGCTTCTTAAAATTCTTGGTTCTCAACCCATGCCCCATTCCAATTGACCCAAAACTTTGAATCAGATTTTTCAAAGCTTCCGAGATGATTCCAATATGTAGCCAAGATGGAGAACCTCTGGTGTGAGCAACAATAAACATCATTTTTTCTATGCTGTCGAGACAGTTCCCCAGTCTCTCTTTCTCTCAAGAACCAGAGCTATTTCCATAGTGTCAAAGGCTTGCTGGTTGTGTCATCTTAGGCATTCAAAGTGTCAGACACCAAATAAGTGTGTGTGTGTGTGTATACGTCACTACCAAAAACAATCATTCTGTCACCCAGAGAGATTGTGAGGAACTGTTATTTGGCAGAACTTCTCTTCCCTTTGATTCTTTCTCCTCTTTCTTCACTTCACTTGCCTGGAAGTAGTAAAAAATGGAGGGCGGGGGGGAATCCTATATAATAAAAGCCTAATATGCTAAGTGTCCAACTGTTCATTCAACCATTCAACCAGTCACTATGATGCACCTTGACCACCAGGGAATAGATGCTCCAAACAGTAGGTTAGCTTGCTGCTGGGGTCTGGCCGATAGGGGCTGGGTGAAATGGGCCAGACACACCCTGAAGCCCTCCCATGGTCCCTCTCTGGCCTCGATTGGGCACCAGTGAGGTTCCTCGGCCTGCCCTGCACCCTCTTGCAATCTGGGACTCTTCAGGGATGTAGGAAAACTGGTTTTAGCCCAATCCCCACAGGCCAGACCGAGGCACCACACCGGTGCACAAATCCATGCACTGGGCCTCTAGTCTTTCAAATAAAAGTATGTTTAAAATCTCCTTGATACTAACAAAAATGTTAAAGTCACAACTTGGGAAATTGTAATGACCAAAATGCCCTTTGCAAAATAAGCCCAAGGACATTAAATACAGAGAGAGCCACTAAAACGAGGTCTGATTTGCTAAACTGGGAATTTCTACAGGGCTGTGTAGTCCTCTTGAGTTCCCAGTGCAACGGGCCAAGGTTCAGGAAGGTCCACAAATGTATATGCAGGTCTCAAAAATAAAGGCCCGCCCTCACCACATTCTGACATTCCTGGTCTGCAGGGCAGAGCTGAATAAGCAGTTGGCCTGATGGCTAGAAAGCTCTGGGGGATTATGTCCAATAAGAGGCAGAAAAGCAAACATTGGCCGACTTCCCCATCCATGGCCCGCCTTACTGGAAGAGATGGAGTTCTGAGAGGTTCATTTCCCTTTTTCTCTTCCACTAAGACCCGTATGGTTTTATAATGGCATTTTAAGCTAGCCGTTAATGAAGGTAATGTAGTTTGGGAAAAAGCAAAAAGGCCCAATTATAAGAATCAATATATTGTGTGAGGGGGAACAAAAGCCTCTATTAAATATGAAGCAGGGCTTCAATTCCAGCCAGAAGCAGGCCAACAAGCAAAGTGAAACCATCGCGTGAGATGGATGCGAGAGAGAGGAGCGCTTCTCTGAGCCCAGCGTCTTCGTTCCTCCCGCCTGCTGGAAATGCCACAGCCTCTCTGGACAAATTAGATAGCTGAGTAACCCCAGGCCTGACCATGCCTGCACACTGCACTCAGCAGGCCCTTAGCAAATATTTTTTGAATTAATTCATGAACAAATGAATATATCAATTAGTTGATGAATAGCCCTGCCCTCCCTTATCTATTTCACTTAGATCAGTACTTTCAAAGGGTGGGCCCCTGACCAGCGGCGTCAGCTTCACCTGGGCACTTGTCCATAAGCACACGTTCCCTCCCCAAAAGTAACAGACCTGCAGAACCAGCAATCTGCGCAGGGCTCAGCAATCGGAGTTGTACCCAGCTCTGCAGGCAGTTCTGACCTGTCTGAGAACCTCCATTTCAGGCAAAGCCTCAGGTTTCCACAAGGAAGCCTGCCACTCAAAAACCTCACATTCATAGCACTACAGGAATGACCAGCCGAATCTGACTTGTCCCCTGCCCTTGAGGGGTCTTTGCCATTGAACCAGTGGCACTTACAGGGTTCAACTGGAAAACTTTATTCTTCCTCCCACAGCCCCTTTAAAGATGGCTCAAATCCAACTGTGGACTACGGTGCTCCCAACCCCCAGTGAAATCTCCTGCAGGGTGCATGATTCTCCCATCCCTCTCAGAGAACAAAAAAGTGTTGGCCCATTTTAGTTATAGGGATAGTATCATTTCAGTAATATCTACTAGTAGTTCAGTATAAAAATCACATACACTGTTCTCTCCTTCCTTCCAGCTCTTTATTGCTTCAAAGAGAAAGTGGGTAAGGAAGAGAATAAAACTTATCTTTTATTTGCCAGCCAAGTTCTTCTGTGATTCCTCCCCCAGTCACCAAGCTGTATCTGGCTCCTCCAACACAGAGAGTTGGGGAGGGATGGGGAAAGAGGAGAGGCAGGAATAGTAGGGGTCTTACTTGACAGGGATGGAAGCTATTGGGCGCCCCTGGGAACACTCCAGCTTCAACCTCTTGTAGGTGGGCACTGCCTGGCAACTTGGTACTTTTCATCCAGCCTCTGGTATCTGTAAGGACCCCTCCTTTGGGGTCATCTTCACTACTGTAGGCAATTCTTTTGGTGAAAATCGCAGAACTGACCCTAGACTGGCGTCCTCCACTTAGTCCCCATGCAGAGCTTGCACCTTTGGCCCACCATCTCTGGGAGTGATGCTCACATCCAAACTAGTCATCTTTCCTCATTCCTGAGGTGGGCAGGCAGAGTCCCTCACAGGCTTCCTCCTCCCAGGGGTAGAAGTCAAAAATCTCTGGGTCTTCCATATCCCAGGAGACAAAGGTCGCTCTTGCTCCTCTTAAAGCTCCTATCGATAGCTTGAGATAGCTTGAGAAAAGGGAAATGCCACAACCTTCTAACTCTCCCCAGAGGATCCTGCTTCTGAGATCTACCTTCTTTCCTTAAATTCTTAGCTTTCAGTTATATAGCCTGGAAGGTGAGCGATGAGTGAACAGTCACAAAACTCATTTTCAGAAATCACCTTGGACAAACCCACACGGAGTGTCTCATGCCTCACTTTAGAATGTGTGTTTGGCTGGCGTCAAGGCCTATGGAATCTGAGAAACTGAGACTGTTCTATTTTGATATCCTCTTATACTACACATATAAATAACTAACATTTATATCATCTTTCCCAGTTAATAAAGTGCAGCCGGCTGTGATAAGATATGTAATGGCTTTGTTGAAACACAATAAAATTTATAAGAAACAAAAAGATAGGTTTCGAGTTTAGAATTTCAAAAGAGAGAACAATCACTTTCACCTGGGGGACCAGGTAGCCACAACTGGCTACTCATAGCAATATGGGTAGTAAAGCTCATTGCTGAAACTTTTAACAAATCACCCTTCAAGACAGCTCACTCGAACAGGTCATTGCTATTACACAACCTCCCGGCCCACCCGGGCCTACCCAGCTTCTCTGATAACCCTGTTCCCACCATTTCACCTTTCTTTAACGACTTTCGTAATTCAGTTTACCCAAGACCCTGTTTGAGGCCCTCTTACTGCAGACACCAACTGCCAAGCCATCCTTCTAAGGATCTGCACTGATCATTAGGCTGTACCCTCTTCTGACTATGTTTTAATGCTGTTAGTCTGAATTTTCACTGCAGAGAGCAGAGTGGAGGAATTTGTGAGCAATGAAGTCACACCATGATTCCAGCCTGGGAGCCAACTCCGCCGGGCCCTAAGGCACTCTGCTACACTCAGGCCTGCATGCCCTGACAAACCCCAGACCCAGCCACAGAGCACAGCTCATTACCTCATATTGATGAAGCTCAAATGAAATTTCTGACTCAACCAGAATTTAGAAGAACTAGTTTATTCTTGACCTGGTTCTGCGGACCCTGAAGTTCATTCCCATCTGTGCATCACGTGTCCCCCATGTAATCCATCTCTAATATGCCATGGTTGTGGTCTACTGTCAAGCAGACACCAGCAGAAGCACAATTTCTAGACTTAACCAGAGATTTCAAATATTGATAAAGTTTGCCCCTCACTGCCCAAGCCCTGGCCAGAAAACATTAACTATTCAAGCAAATGCATAAAGCTAATTGCTAAACAGCACTCTAGAGCTGAGCTCTCCATGAAGGGCAAGTAATGGAGCATGCGAATAACTTTACAGCACAAGCAACACTGCCTGCAATTATACAGGCGTATCTCAGAGATACTGCAGGTTCAGCTCCAGACCACCACAACAAAGTCAATAGCACGATAAGGTGAGTCGCACAAATTTTTGGATGTAATTTTTTTGCACACAAAAGTTATACTTACACTATACCATAGTTTATTAAGTGTGCAATAGCATTATGTCTAAAATGCACATGCTTTAAGTAAAAATTACTTTTCTGCTAAAAGATGCTAACCATCATCTGAGCCTTCAGCAAGTTTGCTGGTGGAGGGAATTCCCAGCAATTTATTTTAAAAATGGAATCTCCGTGAAACACAACAAACAAGGCACAATCAAATGAGGTATGCCTGCATAGTTAATGCTCTCCATAATGCTTATAAATGGGTTGGCCACAAGTACTGCTGCCTTCTTCACCACTCACTCAATACTTCCCGATAACTGTTTTGAATGCCTGGGGTTGAAAAAAAAAGAATAGTTTCTTGATTTTTAGCAAAAAAGGAAGGGAGAGAGAAAGAGAAAGAAATATCAACATGAGAGTGTAACATCGATCAGCTGCTGCCTGCATGCTCCCTATCAGGTGTCAAGCCCTGTGGCCTATGCCAACTGTGTGTATTTATTAATGCTTTTTAAATATATAATTTTATTGATTTCAGAGAGGAAGAGAGAAGGAGAGAGAAATAAAAACATCAAAGATGAGAATCCTTGATCTCCTGCCTCCTGCATGCCCCCTATTGGGGACTGAGCCTGCAACCTGGGCAGGTGCCCTAATCAGGAATTGAACGGTGACCTCCTGGTTCATGGGCAATGTTCCGTCACTGAGCAACACCAGCTGGGAGGCCTATGCCAATTGAATGTGCCCACCTCTTGAACAGGAGCTCATGATTTAGGAAATCAGGGACTGAGAAGCCCGGGAGCACTGGTAACAAGCAGCGTCCCAGAGGCTAAAGGAAGCAGAATCCAGGGTCAACCACTCACAGTGTCCTGGGCTCAGAGGGAGTGCCCTGGTGAGGGGCATTGTTCCAGGGTGGGAACCTTTAAGACTTGTTCTGTAGATCTTTGTAACTTCAGAATCATCTTTAACTTTCTCCACTCTCTTTCCCAAACATCCATTCAATTATCAAGTGATGTTGATTTTTCTGTGATTACGCCTTTTTCATCTATCTTTTCTTGCTTTTCATGGGGCCATATCCTATGCTTGTAATCTAATTTGACTTGATTTAGTGTTATGTTAATGAAGCAAGCAGTAGTCCAACTGGTCTCCCTGCTTTCCAGTTTTCCACCTTTCATTTCCAACACCTGTCACTTAAAATGCCCATACATTGTTTTGGTTTGGTTAAACCTGCTCGAAAACTACGTAGAGCTCCCTAACTGCAAACTAAGTCCCAAAGAATTTAGTGTGACCCAGAAGCCAACTGGCCTTATCCCCTTGGTTTCTTCCTTTCACACAAAATTAGATTTGCCCCACATCAAACTAAATTAAGAGCTTTTTCTCTGGATATACACCCAAAAGAGGAATTACTACATCAAATAATAACTCTATTCTCAATTCTTTTAAGGAGCCTCCATGTTTTTCACAGTGGCTGCATTAATTTACAGCCCCACTAACGGTGCACCAGGTTCCTTTTCTCCACACCAACTCCAACACTTATTTCTTGTTGTTTTTTTGGGGGGTTTTTTTGGGGGGTTTTTTTTTGCTAATAACCATTCTAACAGGTATGAGGTGATAGCTCATTGTGGTTTTGATTTGCATTTCCCTAATGAGTAGTGAGGTTGAACACTTTTTCAAGGAAAATATATATCCCTATTCATAGTAATCCTCTGCAGTACTATTCACAATAGCCAAGCTATGGGGAAAAAGTGTCCGTCAGCAAATACATGGATAAAGAATGTTTATGGAACTCAATGCAATACTCACCATTAAAAAGATGAAATATTTCCATTTGTTACAACATGGATGGATCTTGAGGGTATCTTGCTAAGCAAAATAAGACAGACAGAAAAGGACAAAAACTGTATGATTTCACTTATATGTGAAATATAAAACAAAAAAATTAACAAGTGAACAAACCACAATAAAAAACCTAGTAGATACAGGCAACTTTACTAAGAAGGGAAAGTTGTGAGGAGGGGGAGGTGCGAAATAGGTAAAGTGGATAACAAATATGGTGATAGATGGAAACTGGACTGTTGGTACCCAATAGAGCACATAGATATCCTATGTAATAAAAGCTCAGAGACCATAACGGCAGAACGACAACTCGACCAGTCACTATGAGGTGCACTGACCATCTCTCGGTCCCTCCCCCAGCCATCAGGCTCCCATTGCTGGATGGGGAACAGGGGGCAGGGGGCAGAACTGGCAGATGGGTGGAACACATCAACCTCTTGGTCCCTCCCCGCTTCCTGCTGGCTCTGATCACTGCCAATGGCAAATGGGGAACCAGGGTAGGTGGCAGGGGATGCAGATGGCACCAGGCCAAGGCCCCTGCACTGCCAGTCACTCCACACACAAAGAGCAACCAACAGCAGGGGTGGGGCTGGCAAGTGGGTGGGAATGGCCAACCACTAGGCCCTCCCACAGCATTCAGTCTCCCATCACTGGATGGCTAATGGGGAACCAGGGTGGGTGGTAGCAGGGGCAGGGCTGGCAGCCAGCAGCCAGGGAAGATGACCCTGATTGCAGGCTGGGCCTTGGGACCATGCCCATGCACAATTTCATGCACTGGGCCTGTAATCTATATATATAAAAGCCTAAACAACCAAATGTCCAGTCGGCTGCTTGACTAGTCGCTATGACGCGCACTGACCACCAGTAAACACTCAAAACAGGAGCTGTCCCCTGGTGGTCAGTGCACTTTCACAGCAGAAGTGCCACTCAGCTGACTGACCCATCCCAGCAGCCCACTAGCCTGGCAGCAACCACTCATTCCCTCAATAGTCTTGCAGGTCCAATCTCCAGAAACAGGTCAGGCACCGACAGACTGCTGCTGCTGGTAGGATCCTGACAGCACCACCAGCCTCCTGGAAATTGACCTCAGGCACCACAGCTGCTTCCCCTCCCTAGATGCTCCACAAGGAAGAAACAACATAAAAATGCCCACCAGGTTGCTCCTGACAATGGGTGAAAACTTCAGCAGGATGGATCCAGATCCCAGACAAGCAAAGTCATCCTACTGCCAGCCTGGAAGGCTGATTGCATCTTGCCCCCCCACACCCCTCAGGATAGGCACCAGATACAGGGCTTACAACTGGCAAGAGCTGCTGCAGCAGACAGAGCCTCTCCCAATCAGGACTGATTGGGTGTGAGCCCACAGCAGGCACAGCAGGGCCAGGATGAGTGGGACCTGCAGGCAGGAGTGGCAAGCAGCATTGGACTGCTGGTTTTGGCCTAATGCCTGCAGACAATGCCAAGGGACCGCACCCATGCATGAACTTGTGCACCAGGCCTCTAGTCTATCCTATCTAATAAAATAGTAATATGCAAATTAGGCATCATTACATCACAAAGATGGCCACCCCAATGGCCACAAGATGGTGGCGCCATAGCCATACCCTATCTAATAAAATAGTAATATGCAAATTAAGCATCACTCCATCACAAAGATGGCCACCACCATGGCCACAAAATGGCAGCACCCATAGCCACAAGATATTGGTGCCCATAGCCACAAGATGGTGGTGCTCAGTACGGCTCAGCCCCACCACTGAAGTGGTCAGGCCTGTTAGCCAGGCAGGTGGTGGAGCAGGCAGGGAGCCCAAGGGGGGGTTAGGGGTCCCCTGCCCAGGCCAGAGGCCTTCGCTAGGCCTCAGGCATGGGCAAGACTGGAGATTGCACAGGTCTGGGCACTGGTGGAGCTGGAAATGTAGGTGTCTGGGGGTCACCTGCCCAGGCCTGGAGCCTTGGCAAGAGGCTGCCAGTGGGGCAAGGGCAGAGCCGGCGATTGCAGAGGCCTGGGCTCTGTGAAGCTGGTGATCAGAGGGGCTTGGGGCTCTTCTGCCCAGGCCTGCAACCTCAGCCAGAGGTTATAGGCCTGGACAGGGGTGGAGCTGGTGATTAGAGTGAACTACAGAGAAAACATCTTTTCTTACTGCTCATTGGCTAAGCTTCCTGCATGCCACTGGTAATATTCTTAGTAACTTGAGTAATAAGAATCCCTAAAGGTGATCTAGGATTTTTCCACCTCTCTCCTGGAGAAAAAATGAAGGTCCACTGCTGGAGGGCTAAGAAATGTCATATCCTGCACTAGCCAGTCTGGCTCAGTGCATAGCACCTCAGCCTGCTGACTGCAGGGACTGGGTTCAATTCTGACCAAGGGCATATACCTAGGTTGCAGGCTCCTCCGTGGCTGGGGCCCACATCAGGGTTCAGGCAGGAGGCAACCAATCAAAGTGTTCCTCTCACTTTGATGTTTCTCTCTGTTTTTCCCTTCTCTTCCACATTCTCTAAAAATCAATGGAAACATATCCTCAGGTGAGGATAAAAAAAGAAAGAAAGAAAGAAATGTCATATCCTATGAAAGATACATCTTAAAAATGCCTAAAGAAAGTTGTCATTTCTTCATGGTGAACGGACTGGAGTACAGGTTGATGAAAACACCTTGGTGGCTGTGGTGACTGGCAGTGGCTGCAGCAGTGAGGTGATGGGGCTGGTGGCTTCCCCTAATTAGCCTGGTCACCTCCCACAAAGGGAGGCCAGACTGCAGCTTAGTCCTACTCCCAAAGGGGATCAGGGAGCAGGCCTAAGCCATCAGTAGGACACTCCCTGAGGGCTCCTTATATGTAAGAGGGGCTAGGCTGGGCTGAGGAACCCCCCCAGTTGCATGAATTTTGTGCACTGGGCCCCTAGTCTAATCTAATAAAAGAGGAATATGCAAATTAACCCTCACTCCATTACACCTAAGCCACACCCACCAGCCAAGCTATACCCACCAGCCAATCAGAGTGACAATATGCAAATTAAACCAGCCAAGATGGCAGCCAGCAGCCATGGAGCTAGTGCAAACAGGAGGCTTTAGTTGCATCAGCAATGGAGGAAACTGCCTGCCTAGGCCAGCTGTGGCCTCCTCTCAAGGCAACAAAGTTCAATTATAGAAGCCACAGAACTGAAGCAAACAGGAGGCTTCATTGCCTGCCTAGGAAGGCTGTGGCCTCCACTCAAGGCAACAAAGTTTCAATTACAGAAGGTAAATAAACCCCAAAAACCTGCTTCCAGCCAGCCTTGCTGGGACTTTGGGTCAATGAGAGCTGTGGCCAGCCTGCAAACAGCCCTCAACCCCTCACCCAGGCTGGCCAGACAGCCCAGTAGGGACCCAAGCCCTGAAGGGGCTGTGGGAAGCCTGAATAAAGCCCTCAGCCCCTCATCCAGGCTGGCCAGGCACCCCAGTAGGGACTCAAACCCCTGAAGGGGCTGTGGGCAGCCTGCAAACAACCATAAGCCCCTCACCAGGCTGGCCAGGCATGCCAGCAGGTGGACATCCCCCAAGGGGTCCCAGACTGCCATAGGGCACAGGCCAGGCTGAGGGACCCCTGAGTGCACAAATTTTTGTGCACCAGCCCCTAGTATATATATAAAAGGCTACTATGCAAAGTGGCCTCTCAGAAGTTCAACCGGGAGAACAGTAGTTTGATCGCTCACTGTGATGTGCACTGACCACCAGGGGGCAACATGTAACATGGCAAGCATCATAGACGCACTGCCATCTCTCACCAGCTACCTGGGGGTGGGGGTGACGGGGATGGAGGTGTGGTGAGAATGCAGGGTGTCCGCTGAGCTCACTCTCACTCTGCCTGGACCCTCCCCTGGGACACAAGGGCTTGTGCATCAGGGAAGCCCCCATGCTCAAGTGCCAGATGCCCATGAGGAGCCCACCCCATACCTGCATGGCATCTTCTGGTGAGCTGTGCTGTAGCCACCGGGATGGCAGGGGCTGGTCAGGCTTTCTGCGACTTCATGCAGAAACTAGTCTGCAAGGCTGGCTGGGGAAAAGCATGCTGCCTGCCCAGCCTCCATGTGGCGCCACTGGGTGGCCTAAAGGCCCACACTGCACCCCAGCCCACTGTATCCAGCCACACTTATAGAATCTCTGTGTGGGGACTCAGGCACTGTGGCTCAGGCAGAGGGGGGTGTGCAGGAGCCTATAGGCCCAGGTGCTTCCCAGGGCCCAGAGGTCAGCTGGGATCTGCCCTTCCACATCAGAAATCCTATATAATAAAAGAGAAACATGCAAATTGACTGTCCCTCTGCTACGCTCAAGCCATGCTCCCAAGCCATGGCCACCAACCGATCACAAGCAAGTATGCAAATTAACCCAACTAAGATGGTGGAAGCCATGTAGCTGGAGAGAGCAGGAGGCTTGGGTTGCCCCCGGTGATGGAGGAAGACAAGTTTCCCACCTGCCTTGGCCAGCCCTTGGCTCCGCTCAAGAATACAAAGTTTCAATTATAAAAGATAAGTCCCAGGGGAAAAAAAAAATAAGGAGAGGCTGGGACCTTGGGTTGCTGGAGGGCGTGGCCAGCCTGAAAATGGCTATCAGCCCCTCACCCAGGCTGGCCAGGCACCCCAGCAGTACCCCCACTCTGATCCGGGACATCCTCAGGGCAAACCAGCCAGCCCCCACCCATGCACCAGGCCTCTATCCTATATAATAAAAGGGTAATATGCAAATTGACCATAACAGCAGAACCACTGAGAATGACTGGTCACTATGACACACACTGACCACCAGGGGGCAGACACTCAATGCAGGAGCTGCCCCCTGGTGGTCAGTGCGCTCCCACAGGGGGAGCTCTGCTCAGCCACAAGCCAGGATGATGGCTACCAGCACAGCAGTGGTGGTGGGAGCCTCTCCTGCCTCCTCAGTAGCACTAAAGATGTCCGACTGCAACTTAGGCCTGCTCTCCACTGGCAACTGGACATCCCTCCAGGGCTCCTGGGCTGCCAGAGGGATGTCTGACTGCCAGCTTAGGCCCAATCCCCCGGGGAGTGGGCCTAAGCCAGCAGGTTAACATCCCCCGAGGGGTCCCAGACTGCAAGAGGACACAGGCCAGGCTTAGGGATCTCCCCACTGAGTGCACAAATTTTTGTGCACCTGGCCTCTAGTTTATATATAATGTTATTAACCAATGGTGCCTCAAAAAAAAAAAAAGAAAAAAGAGCTTAGCTCTTTTTTGGGTTTCCCGAAATACACCAAATATTTCAAAGTATTGGTGATTCCATAGGAGTGTGGAACAGGAGCTTACATTGCATACCCTGAACAAACATGTTAGAAATCTGTATTAGATATCTCTGTTTCCTAAGTCCCTTCTTTCCTTTTTTTCTCTTCAATCCTCACTTGAGGATATTTTCTATCGATTTGAGAGAGAGAGAGAGAGAGAGAGACAGAGAGAGAGAGAGAGAGAGAGAGAGAGAGAGAGGTACAAAACATCAATTGGTTACTTTCCATGTGCACCCCAATTGGGACTAAACTTGCAACCTAGGTATGTGCCTTAATGGGGAGCAGAACCCACAACCTTTTTGGCATACGGGATGGTGCTCAACCAGCTGAGCCAGCCAGCCAGGCTCCTAAGTTCTTTCTTGACCATGGACACAGACACAACTGCTTATCTCTCAGTTCGCTGTTTACCTCTTTACGTCTGATTGCTCATCAGCAGGATGAAAATAACACAATCCACCTCATTAGGTCCATGTGAGTATTAAATGGTTGGATAGATTTGAAGCCCTTATGCTTGTGCCTAGGACTACACACATGTTTGTTATTATTGCCCATGAACTTCCCAGTTATGTGAGCCAAACTTCCTATCTTTGCTGAGACAAATTTGAGTTGGGTTCCTGTTCACTTGCCATAAAAGACCTGATCATAAAGGACATAGAAGACACAATTATTTGAAGAATGTTTTATTTTCCTCATTTTTATAGGGAGCTAGTGAAGCCAGTAATATTCTTTCGCAGTCTTGTATTCACATTTGGCCTTCAGTGTCATTGTAACCATGGCAAAAGTGCCTATTTTATGGTTATCATAAATATTTTGCACCTTAGATTTTCTAAAAGTCTCCCGCAAATAGTATAAATTTCCAAACATCTAGCTCACATACTTTTTTCATAAATAATTTTTAACTATGAAATATTTTAAGAATTTAGAAAAATGCTAAAAATAGCAGATATCTTTGGTTTACTCCTAAAATGCATACAGTTTATTTTTCATGATAAGTCTTTAACCCACCTGGATTTTGTTTAGGAAGGGAAGGGGTGTTTTTTGTTTTGTTTTATTTTGTTTTGTTTTTATAAAATAGGGAGTAGAGATATAATTGCATCTTTCTCCATATAAATAATTCATTGTAGCTTTATCATATACTAATGAATTCATTTTCCTCAATAATTTGCAATGCCATCTTTGTCATTAAGTCACCAGATATTTGTATGTCAGTTTCTAGATTCCTTTTTCTGGTGCATTATCTGTCTATGTGAGGCCACCCTACATTGTCATCCATTTTAATTATTATATATTAGAGGCTCAGTGCATGAATTTGTGCATGGGTGGGGTCCCTCAGCCTGGCTGGTGATCGGGGCCAATCGGGGCCATCTTTCCTAATCCAATCACAGCTGATTGGACCAGCTGGCTGGGGAATGACTGTGGGAGGGCTCCAGGGCATGGCCAGCCCATCTCACCCAGTCTCAGTTGACCAGACCCCAGCAGCAAGCTAACTTACTGGTTGGAGCATCTGCCTCCTGGTAGTCAGTGCACATAATAGCAACTTGTCAAGTGGTTGACCAAATGGTCAACCCATCGGTCGAACACTTAGCATATTAGGCTTATATATATATAGCCTTAGCATATTAGGCATATGTGTGTGTGTGTGTATATATATACTAGGGGCCTGGGGCACAAAAATTTGTGCACTCAGGGGGTCCCTCAGCCCGGTCTGTGCCCTCTGGCAGTCTGGGAACCCTTGGGGGATGTCCACCTGCTAGTGTGCCTGGCCAGCCTGGGTGAGGGGCTGATGGCTGTTTGCAGGCTGGCCAAGACCCCCAGTGTGGACCCTCACCCCATTGGGGTGTGGCAAGCCTGGGTGACGGGCTGAGGGCTGTTTTCAAGCTGCCCACAGCCCCTTCAGGTTTTGGGTCCCTACTGGGGCGCCTGGGTAGCCTGGATGAGGGGATGAGTGCCATTTTCAGGCTGACCACAGTCCCTTCAGGGTTCGAGTCCCTACTGGGGTACCTGGCCAGCCTGGGTGAGGGGCTGAGGGCTGTTTTCAGGCTTTCAGGCTTCCCACAGCTCCCATTGACCCAAGGTCCCAGCGAGGCTGGCTAGAATCAGGTTTCTGGGGTTTATTTATCTTCTATAATTGAAACACTGTTGCTTTGAGCTGAGGCCTAGGCAGGTAAGGAAGCCTCCTGTTTGTTTCAGCTCTGTGGCTTCTATAATTAAAACATTGTTACCGTGAGCAGAGGCTAAGCCAGCCTAGGCAGGCAGTTGCAATGGAAGCCTGCTGTTTACTCTAGCTCCGTGGCTGCTGGCTGCCATCTTGGCTGGGTTAATTTGCATACAGTTGCTCTGATTGGCTGGTGGGCATGGCTTAGGTGTCTCAGAGTGGTGGTTAATTTGCATATTACTCTTTTATTAGATTAGATATACACATATATATGTTAGTGGCCCGGTGCACAAAATTTGTGCACTCGGGGGTTCCTTCAGCCCGGCCTGTGCCTTCTCGCAGTCTGGGACCCCTCGGGGTATGTCCACCTGCTGGCCAGCACAAACGGGAACATAGCATCAAGTCCCCTTGCACCAAAAGACCCAGAATCAAGTCCCCACCTACTTGTGTGTGCCCCCTGGACACAGCATTCAACCTCATGGAGGGGCTCACACTGTGGTGGTAGCAGCAACAGCAGAGCAGTGAGGCTGCATTGGACCCCTGGAGTTGGCGGGTCATGCCTGGGCAGGTCATGCCTTGCTGCTCGCCCCCACAGCCCCCAGCCGGGTCCACAGGCCCAGACACTGCAGCAGTGGTGGTGGCAGCAGAGTGATGAGGCTGCATCGGCCCACTGGAGCTGTGACAGGCCTGGACACTTCAGTGACGGGGCTGAGGTGACCAGGCGCCACCATGTTGTGGCTATGGGTGCTGCCGTCTTTGTGATGGAGTGATGGTTAATTTGCATATTACTCTTTTATTTGATAGGAGATATATATACACACACACACACACACTAGTGACCCACTGCACAAAATTCGTGCACATTAAAAGCGAATTAATTAGAGGAAATATTTTAATATTGCTATTTGCCCTTTCTCTATAATAGAGGTATCAGAGATTAAAGAAAATTAGTAAAATGTATATGAAAATCTCCCTCCAGTAAGAGTCAGGGGCACATCAAGGGACCCAGAGTCAAGTCTCCGCCCACCCACATGCACCTCAAAATCACACAAGACCTAGACCTGGCCAGCCTCACCCTTGTCAAGCCCCAGAGGGTGGGGTCGCAGCCATCAGGTCCCCCATCAAGCCCTGTTGGGGAGGGGGCACGGCCTCAGGTCCCTTGGCCCCTGCGTGAGGGCACAAGGGAATGAGGGCACGAGGGTGTGATGACCATTTGTATATTAGCTCTTCATTATATAGGATACTAGAGGCTTGATGCATGAAATTCGTGCAAGGGGCTTGGCTATCACAGCTGCGGCAGCTGCCTCGGTCCTCGCAGCCATGGCTTCATCCAGAAGTTCCTCTGGAAAGACATCTTGAAGGTCATTTGGCTGTCTGGTCTAATTAGCATATTATGCTTTTATTATTATAGATAGATAAGGTTGTTTTTCTCTGCATCTCCCTTTACCTTTTTCAGCTCCTGTTGCTTCTGCTTTCACTTTTACTGCTTATGCTACTGTTTTTCAAAAATTGATTTTACTGTTTTTGTCCCTTTACTGTTTTATGAATTTTAGGATAAACATATGAGTTTCATCCAAGAAGGTGGCATGATTCAACATTTATTTACATCATCCTGTATGTCACACAGTAAAAGTTTTTAATTTTATCCATGAATATGTCATGTTTTTAGAAATGATATTTTGCTAACTTTACAGTTTGGGATGACATTGTAAATGTTATCTTTTTGAAAATTGCATTGTCCATCATTTGGTACTGCTGTTTAAGAATGCTATTGATTTCCCTATATAACAACTGTGCCAAATAGTCTTAATAGTTCCAACAGTTTACCTGTAGAGTTTCTTGCATTTTCCATATAGATATGTCGTCTGCAAAAAAAAAATAAATAACAGTTTGCCTCTTCCTTTCCAGCCCTTGTATGTTTATTCTGGTGTCTGGCCTGTTGCTCTAGTAAGGACCTTCAGTCACTACTCAGTAGGTGCAGTGACAGCACACATCCGTATCTTGTCATCAACTAATTCTAATGAATCCTATGAAAGAAGTTACCTTCTATTCCTTGCTTATTACAAGTTTTGTTCTTGGCCCTGACTGGTTTGGCTCAGTGGATAGAGCGTCGGCCTGCGGACTGAAGGATCCCAGGTTCAATTCCAGTCAAGGGCATGTACCTTGGTTGCAGGCACATCCCCAGTAGAGGGTGTGCAGGAGGCAGCTGACCAATGTTTCTCTCTCATCGATGTTTCTAACTCTCTATCCCTCTCCCTTCCTCTCTGTAAAAAAAAATCAATTAAAAAAAAAGTTTTGTTCTTGGATGGCTGTTGAATTTTAACAAATATTTTTTCTACATATTTTGAGATGATCAATAGTTTCTTCTTTAATGTAGTCATGTGATTTATTATCATTTATGTTAGATCATTAATATTAGATTATTTGTCCATTCCTTGATTTTCAGTGCTAATATTTTATTTAGGGTATTTTCTAATCTATATAATAAAAGCCTAAGCAATGGTTATGGCAGAATGACTAGAATGACCAGTCGCTATGATGCTCACTGACCACCAGGGGGAAGACGCTCAATGCAGGAGCTGCCCTCTGGTGGTCAATGTGCTCCCACAGTGGGAGCACCACTCAGCCAGAAGCCAGGCTCATGGTTGGTGAGCACAGTGGTGGTGACAGGAGCCTTTTCCGCTTCCACTATAGGCAGGCAGTAAGGAGTGAGGGGTCCTGGATTGTGAGAGCCCCATACTGTGAGAGACTTAGGCCCAATCCCCCTAAGCCAGCAGGCAGTCATCCTCAAGGGGTCCCAGACAGTGAGAAGTCACAGCCTGGGCTGAGGGGATCACCCCCAGTGTACAAATTTTATGCACCAAGCCTCTAGTCTAATCTAATAAAAGCATATTAAAATTGACTGTTTCTTCTGGATGCCTAAGCCACACCCACCAGCCAATCAGAGCGACTGTATGCAAATTAGCCCAGCCAAGATGGTGGAGGCTGCAGCCCCGGAGAAGCCACACACTGGTGTCCAGCAGGGCAGATGGAAGACCTCTGCCTTGGGAGCTGGGGGAGTGGGAGGGGTGAGCTGGTCCATGGCCACAGCCGCAGGGCGGGAGGAGCAAGCTGGCATGTGGCAGCGATCCAGGTCACAGCAATCGCTTTCCAGGCCTCAGCCTCAGGGCCGTCTAGCTAGTTCTGCCCCTCGGCTTCCACCTGGAAAGCGATCATCGCTGGGGCACACACATGGAGGCTTAAGCCATCAATTGATTTCCAGGCGGCAGCCTCGGGGTGGGGGCCAGCTCACTCCTCCTGCCCCCACGGCTGCCGCCTGGAATCCATCGTGGAGCACACACATGGAGGCTTAGATTCCAGGCCGCAGCCTCCGGGCCTGCTTGCTCCTCCCGCCCTGCTCCTCCCGCCCACACTGTGGCCTGGATCGCTGCCACTTGCTGGCTCGCTCCTCCTGCCCCACGGCCGCAGCCATGGGCCAGCTCGCTCCTCCCGTCCCCCCGGCTCCTGAGGCAGAGGTCTTCCGTCCGCCCTGCTGGACCCCTGTATGCAGATTCTCTGGGGCTGCAGCCTCCGCCATCTTGGCTGGGCTAATTTGCATACAGTCGCTCTGATTGGCTGGTGGGCATGGCTTAGGCATCCCGAAGAAAGTCAATTTTAATATTACACTTTTATTAGATTAGTTTTTCACCTTATTTTTATTTCCCTAGTCATGCTATTAATTGTTTTTGCTTTTATTGTCATTGTGGTAGAGATTATTTTTAATGCCATGTTTTCCACTTATTTTAATCATCATTGATCTTATCACTTCTAACTTTGGAATTCAACTTATTTTCCCTGAATTTGTTCATTTTGTGAAGGTTCATGGGTTATAAATCTCTCAGTTTCAGTCTGAAAAATAGGTTCCTTTTGGAGGTATAGAATTTTGGGTTAACCCTTATTTTCACATGGCTCATTGAACTTGTTCTATTAACTTCAAGCTCTTATTGCTCCTCTTGAAAAGTCTGTTAGCAGTCTGCTATTTTTTTTTTTTGTAGGTAACATTCTCTCCATGGTTGCTTTAAGATTTTCTCTTTGATTTCCTCATTAGTTTTGTAAATTTTATGTGAACTCATTTTAATTTGGACTTTTTTCCCTGTGGATTGTCTTGTGGATGCATCCTTACAGAGTGATTTTGGATTTGGCTCTGACACAACCCTAGCGGTGTCAGCAAACCCCTTGGTTTGGCCCAAGGTTCTCACTACAGGAGTAGTAAAATTAAAACCCCAAACTTCTGTGATGTTTAAATTGGGCTTTAGAAATCTCAGAAGAGACCTATTTTTTCTACTCAGAATCCATTCAATGTAAACAAGCTTTATTTTCCTATTCTAATTCACCCTTTAACTGAGAATGAAAGCCTTCAAAAACTATAGTATTATATTAGGGCTCCTCCATTCCAAATGTCTGCCTCACAGATCTAAGGCTTCATCTTTTGTACCCATATGGGCAACGACACCTGTGCAGCTAGATTAACAAAACAAATATACACTCCCACCCCACCCACAGTATCACAAGCATCTGTTCAGATCACATCACTCAGAACTTTTAGTTCTTTCTCTTGTCTTGCACTGGGGCTTTTTTCTTTTTGGTATATTTAAACAATTAGTTATTATATTTTTATCCACTTCTAGGTGTCTGTAGCAGAAAGGTTTCAGGTTGCCTTAGTTCGTCATATTGCCAGAGACTGAAGTTCCTCATACATATATCTTCTTAGTATCAACTATTTCTAAAAATAATATCATGGAAAATTGAAACTAACCCAGAAAAAAAGCTATGTTAACAAACTTTTTCACTCATAGTGCACTACCAATCTTTGCTTAGTTTCAGCAAAGTCTCACACACTTTTGTTAGGAAGCAATAGGTACATTCCATACTGATGCCAAATTGTGGCTCTCAATCATTTGAGACAAAATTCCTAAACGAAACTCCTAAGGAAGTAATAAACAAAAATACCTTAAAATTTGTTTTCTCAGCACCAGATGTGAATTAGTGGAAGAGTGAACCTCTACGAATCTGTTGCAGTAATTTCAGTAAACAGAGAAATGGAATGCATGGTGTGTCACCGTTATGGGAGACACAGAGAAGACTCAGAGTCATTTGAACAGGTAAAGTCTTTTTTTTATTTCTAAATCCTTACCAGAGGATATTTTTCCATTGATTTTTATAGAAAGTGGAAGAGAAAGAAAAAGCAGAGAGAAATATTGATGTAAGAGAACCACATCGATTGGTTGCCTCCTGCAGGAGCTCCAACCAGTGCCCTAGCTGGAAAGGAGCCTGTAATTGAGGTACATGCCCTTGACCAGAATGGAACCTGGGACCCTTCAGTCTGCAGGTCGACACTCTATCCACTGAGCCAAACAGGCTAGGCCTGGACAGATAAAGCCTTGATTCTTAATGTTAAAATACATTTAGTAAGACCAGCTAGAGCATATCATTTTTGAAATTCTCTAGGCATACAAAAAAATAACAAATTTTTCATAAGGAAAATAAAATAAGAAGAAAGAATATTTTATTCCACCCTGTCAGACCATCTAACTTCAGTTCAATGTCAAGAGAGCTCAAGGAGATGAAGGGCCTCTTAAGGCAGACCTGCATGAAGCTTCTAAACAGCATTGTCAATAGAAATAAAATTTGAATATTCCAGTACCCACATTAAAAGAAACAGCTGAAATTAATTTTAATAATATATTTTATTTAACCCAATTAATCCAAAATATTAACATTTTAACATCTAACCAAGATAAAAAGTATTAATGAGATCATTTATCTTTCCTTTCTATACTAAACCCTTAGATGCAGCCTATATTTTATACTAATAGCTCATTTCAATTCAGACTAGCCACATTTAAAGTGTTTGACGGTCTCATATGACTAATGGCAACCATATTGGACTAGCACAACTCTAAATATTCATTTACAGATATACACTTTTCTAAAATATATTTTTGTGCAACTGCTCTATTATTAAATTACAATTAATTTTTATTTATTTTATTTTTTTAATCTTCATTGTTCAGATTATTACAATTGTTCCTCTTTTTTCCCCCCATAGCTACCATCCTCCCAGTTTCCACCCCACCCTCTGTCCTTACCTCACCCACTGTCCTCAGCCATAGGTGCACATTTTTGTCCAGTCTCTTCCCACACCCCCAACACCCTTTTCCCCCCGAGAATTGTCAGTCCACTCCCTTTCTATGCCCCTGATTCTATTCTATTCATCAGTTTATTCTGTTCATCAGATTTCTTATTCACTTGATTTTTAAATTCACTTGTTGATAGATATGTATTTGTTGTTCATAATTTTTATCTTTACTGTTTCTTCTTCTTCCTCTTCTCAAAGGATACCTTTCAGCATTTCATATAATACTGGTTGGATGGTGATGAACTCCTTTAACTTTTTCTTGTCTGTGAAGCTCTTTATCTGACCTTCAATTCTGAATGATAGCTTTGCTGGGAAAAGTAGTCTTGGTTGTAGGTTCTTGCTATTCATCACTTTGAATATTTCTTGCCACTCCCTTCTGGCCTGCAAAGTTTCTGTTGAGAAATCAGCTGACAATCGTATGGGTGCTCCCTTGTAGGTAATTAACTGTTTTTCTCTTGCTGCTTTTAAGATTCTCTATTTGTCTTTTGCCCTTGGCATTTTAATTATGATGTGTCTTGGTGTGGTCCTCCTTGGATTCCTTTTGTTTGGGATTCTCTGTGCTTCCTGGACTTGGAAGTCTATTTCTTTCACCAGGTAGGGGAAGTTTTCTGTCATTATTTCTTCAAATAGGTTTTCAATATCTTGCTCTCTCTCTTCTTCTGGCACCCTTATAATTCTGATGTTGGTATGCTTGAAGTTGTCCCAGAGGCTCCTTACACTATCTTCATATTTTTGTATTCTTTCTTCTTTTTGCTTTTCCAGTTGGAAGTTTTTTGTTTCTTCACATTTCAAATCTTTGACTTGATTCTTGGGATCCTCTAGTCTGCTGTTGGATCTCTGTATATTAGTCTTTATTTCAGTCAGTGTATGCTTAATTTCTAGCTGGTCCTTTTTCATATCCTCAAGGGTCTCACAAAATTTATTGGCAGTCTCTAGAAAATTCTTGAAAAACCTTGTAACTGTGGTTTTGAACTCTATATCCAGTCGTTTGCTTTCCTCCATTTCTGTCATTTGTGACATGTTCCTTTGTTTCCACATTTTGGCTGCTTCCCTGGGTTGATAGAGTGGCTTTCTGTGCTAGGTGTCCTATAGGACCAAGTGTCTCAGCCTCCCCAATTACCTGATGTGGACACTCTTGGTGCACCTTTTTGTAGGCTTTCTGCAGTCTTGTTGTAGCTAAGCTTTGATTGTTGTTGGTATCATTGGGAGGAATTGACCTCCAAGCCACTTGGCTATGAGAATCAACTGTGTCTATGGTGGGAGAACTTCTGTGCTGGAGACACCCTTATAGGGCAAGACTTGCTTCAGTGGGGCTTTGGTGCTCACTGAGTCTGCCCTCTGAGTGTGTCCCTTATGTACTTAAGGAGTTGTATTCTGGATGGTCCCAGTCTGACCACTTGGTACACTGGCTCTTGGATCTCTAAGGAGGTGCTAATTTAGCCTTTGCCTGAGGCTACCCAGCCTTTTATACACAAAAGCCTCTACGTGTGGCTTGGGTGAGGCGGGGTCTCTGGGAATTAACAGGGTGGAGCAAACAGCTATGGCTGATTCTCAGCCCTGCTCTAAGAGGCACCAGGTCTCAGTGTCCCACAGTATTCACTGTAAGCAACGCCGAGAGAAAGCCGCTCTGGATTTCCTCCCGGTGCCAGACAGTCCAGCTTTTCCCTGTATGAGTCTGGGTCCCCAGAAACTCACCCAGAACTGGAGTTCAGAGCCATCAGGAGCTTGTGACTCCCTCCAGAATAAAAAAGAGAACTGTGTCCTCAGTTGCCATCCCTTTCCGTGAGCCTTTCTGCACATGCCTCCATACCTTTGCACTTTGCTTCCGCACCTCCTCTGAGTCTCAGTCTCCTTCTAGTTGTAGAATTTCCACTCAGCCAGCTTCCTGTGTGTCTAGGTGGTGTCCGTTTTTTCTTTTCATTGTGGTTTTTAAATGGTTGTGCGAGGCAACAAATTCTGGTGTTTAACTATGCTGCCATCTTGGTTTCTCTACAATTAATTTTTAGAAATAAAATTTCTGAATAAGGAGCATACAAATACTATATTTTACTTTATTGCCAAACTGGCCTCCAGAAATTTGTGTAATTTAAACTTTCACAGCAATGAGTAATAGTGCCATTTCTCCATGATAGTGTCCTCTGATTGGGAAATAGAATAATATGCAACTGAAGTTACCAATGGAAAACAATTTAAATAGCCAGGATATATTTATTACATTTAAAATTAGATTTCCCTTTTTAAAAAAACTAATACATTCACAATGCATTGAAAATATTAATAAATAAGAAATCACTTATAATCCAACAACCTAGGAATATATGCTACCAATGTTTAGGTATCTTTTTCCAGATTTGTGTCTTAACTCTTACATTTAAATAAAAATGCTGTCATACTATTGAAAAACACAAATTTAGCCCATACAGTGTGGCTAAGTGGTTGAGCATCAACCTATGAACCAGAAGGTCATGGTTTAATTTGAGGTCAGGGCACATGCCTGGGATTACGGGCTCAATACCCAGTAGGGATTATGCAGAAAGCAGCCAATCAATGATTCTTTTTTCATCACTGATGTTTCTATCTTTCTTCTCCCTTCCTCTCTGAAATCAATAAAAATATTTTTTTAAATAACCCTCCCCCATAAAATTATAAATAAGTAAACAGAAATATGGACAGAGTTTTAAACAAAATATACCATTTTATGATAAAGTACAAGCTGCCACAATGACTCATGAAGAGATTGAAACTAACATCTAATCTAATAAAAGAGTAATATGCAAATTAACCTTCACTCTGTTACACTTAAGCCACACCCACCAACCAAGCCACACCCACCAGCCAATCAGAACGATGATATGCAAATTAACCCAGCCAACAAGGCGGCCAGCAACCACAGAGCTAGAGCAAACAGGAGGCCAGGAATGGAGGAAACTGCCTGCCTAGGCAGGCTGTGGCCTCCACTCATGGCACCAAAGTTTCAATTATAGAAGATAAATAAGCCCCAGAAACCTGCTTTCAGCCAGCAGCCTCACTGGGACCTTGGATCAATGGTAGCTGTGGCCAGCCTGCAAACCCAGGCTGGCCAGGCACTCCAGTAGGGACCCAAACACTGAAGGAAATGTGGGCAGCCTGAATACAGCCCTCAATCCCTCACCCAGGCTGGCCAGGCATCCCAGAGGGACCCGAACCCTGAAGGGACTGTGGGCAGCCTGAAAACGGTCCTCAGCTCCTCATCCAGACTGGCCACACCCCCATAGGGTTCCCACTGGGGGGCTTGGCCAGCCTGCAAACAGCCATCAGCCCCTCACCCAGGCTGGCCAGGCATGCCAGCAGGTGGACATCCCCCAAGGGTTCCCAGACTGTCAGAGGGCACAGGCCGGGCTGAGGGACCCCCTGGAGTGCACAAATTTTTGTACACCAGGCCCCTAGTAGATTAATAACATTGGAAATATATTGAGAAAAGAAGTATCTCCCTAAAAGGCTCCAGGCTTAGAATGTTTTCCAAGTAAATTTCTCAAACTATTAAGAAACAAAATTCCCAACCTATACAAGCAACTTCTCAGAACCTAGAAAAGGAAAGAGGGGAGAATTCAAATGGTTTGAAAAGCCAGAGACTCAATACACAATAGAAAAGTAAACTTTGAATGTGGACTCTATCATTCATATATCCTCCTGACACATGTGCTGTCTCTATTATTTATACAAATTACTCATAAAAACAAAATGAAATAAACAACATAAATTTATTATCTCATAATCCTATTTTATCTTTTAGGTTGTGAGTTTCTTTTCTACACCTGGGCCTTCATTCCTGATACAACTAAGGTATAAACTTAGCCTTCACTGAGATTCCACTCTTTATAAGTTAATATTGTGTCACATGGCACTCTGAAGAAAGAAATTGTTAAACTATAACTGTCATTGAAAGAATAGATTGGTTCCTATTTATACTCACTCAAAAAAAATGTCTATGGCTTCTGTGCTATGAGAGTAGAAATCCAGAATGTGTTTCTCTTTCTTGTTTTCAAAAGTTCTGCACATCTAGTTAAAATGTTCAGTCTCATCTTTCAAGGATGATTAATAAAGATTATTGAGTTTTTTCCATTTATTTCTCTTTTTTAAATCAATTGCTTCATAAAATTTCCTATGCACTATGTAATTATTTGCTTTAGTTATATGACAATTGCCTAGAGAACAGATGGTTTGTCTCCTTTCATGATGTCATTTGTCTAACTCAAATATCAGTCATACCTAGTGGGTAAAATATGGCATTAACACTTCACTAGACTACTAACCTTAAAATGTCTAGCAGAAAAAGTGAATGTATTTTACTGATTTAAAAGGTATTAATTATGCGAGACAAAAAAAGTCTTTTGTAAAAGATACCTTGTCTCTGGGTATTATAAAAGCAAATATTGTAATCAATTTTATCTAACCCTCAAAAAAAAAAAATCCTAAATGATTAGCTTGCCTTTATTTCAATAAAGTCAACATTCTATTTTGAAAATTTTAAAATTATCTTATCTTTTATACATGTTCTATTAAATCTAGAGATGACAAACAGTCAGCAGAACAAATTACTATTTTTTACCAGAGGCTCGGTGCACAAATTTGTGAACGAGTAGGGTCAGGCTGGCCAAGGGGAGGGGACCAATGAGGGTGGTCGGCTGCCCCACCCCCTGATCGAATTCTCAGTCGAACTCCTGTCCAGGGGATTGTTTGCATATTAGCCTTTTGTTACATAGGATTATTTTTTGGCATATAATGTTGCTATTACCACTTCTAAGAATGTTTTGAGACACTGAAATAAAATTTGTCTACTTTTGTTTAACCCTACTTAAGATGGAGTCTCTAGGGAAATTCAAAGACAACAGTAGGCACAAAAGCAAAGACACTAGAAGATATTTTTGCCTCTACAGCTGCAACAAAGAGGTAAACACTGTCTAACTCTTAGCAATATAAACATAAAACTTCACATGTAAGGCTTATTTACCTAATTTACCTTTTACTTGATACATTGTGTCCAATTTCAACAAAAATTTACAAGTCATGCTAAAAGGCAAATAACACAATCTAAAGAGGGAAATTAGGCATCAGAACCTGAGTCCTGATATGGCAGAGTTTGAAATTATCAGACTGGGCATTTAAAATAAACTATGATTGATATGTTAAGAGCTCTAACGGACACATGCAAGAACAGATAGGCAATGCAGAATGGTAAATGGTAAAATAATAACACAAAGAGATGGAAACTCTAAGAAAGAATCGAAAGGAAGTGTTAGAAACAAACAAACAAAATCTTTAGGTTCATCTATAGACTGAAAACAACCGAGGAAAGAATCCATAAGTTTGAAGACAATGTTAATAGGAATTTGCCAAACTGAAACGCAAAGAGGGAGAAAAAAAAGACAGAACAGAAAGGGACAGAAGAAATATTTGAAGGAATAATGGCCCAGAATTTTCTAAAATTAATGAAATACACCAGATCACAGATCCACCAAGACAAGAAGGCATCAAGGAGGATAAAGACACACACACAAAAAAAAGGCATATTATATTTAAACTGCAGTAAACCAAAGACAAAGAGAAAATCTTGAAAGAAGACTTCCCCTCTCCTCCCCATGGAAAAACATCTTCCCTATAGAATAAGAATTAAATCATTTTCTTCAGAAACCATACAAACAAGAAGAGAGTGAAGTAAAGCATTTACAGTTTGAAAGAAAAAATAACACCAACCTAGAATTCTATATCTAATAAAATTATGCTTGAAAAGTGAAGGAAAAAATTAGTTTCTCAGACACAAAGACCCACTGGCCTCACCTGCTTCCCTGGCTCTGTCCTCTCTGAGCTTTACCATGTTGCAGCTTTGACTGCCCCCATGTGAGTCTTTGCCATGCTCCTTCCACCAACAATCTAGGTCTTATTGGTTCCACAACTCCATGGTCTGTTGAGTAAGAAGCCAGAGAGCATTCTCTCCTTCTCTGCTTAATTGGGAAACAGAGGGTGGAGGGGGCGGGAATGGAGGGTACCCCATACCAGGCTTGCTTAAGTCTCAAATTGTTATTGAATGAGCACAAAGGTAGACACATTTGTCCCTGTGGCATGCACACACACCACCAGAGTCTCTCTCTGTTCTGTTTCAGTGGTGTTATAGACCTTCCCCTTCAATCTCATTTCCATTGCCCTCTTATTTTTTAATTTATGACAAAATTTTATTTAACAGTTTTACTTCTTTCTTCATACAAATACATAGCATAAATTTGTTTTATTAAATTTATTGGGGTGACATTGGTTAAAAAGATTATATAGGTTTCAAGTATAGATTTCTGTGATACATGATCTGTGTATTGCATTGTGTGTCCATCACCCAAAGCCAAACCATCTTCCATCACCACATATTTGGCTACATTTAGCCTTTACTATCTATCCACCCCCTGCCTCTGATACCATTATACTGTTGTCTGTGTTTGAGTTTCACTTTTATGTCCCACAAATAAGTGAAATAATTTGGTTCTTAGCTTTTCCTGGATGACTTATTTTGCTTAACATGTAAACTGGCAGAGCCGCTATGGGAAACAGTATGGCAGTTTCTCAGAAAACTAAGAACAGAGTTATCATATGACCCAGCAACCCCTCTTCTGGGTATCTTACTGAAAAACTAGAAAACATTTATCCACAAAGATACATGCGCCCCTATGTTCACTGCAGCATTATTCACGGTGGCCAAGACATGGAGACAATAGAAGTGTCCTTCAATAGATGATTGGATACAGAAGACGTGGTTTGTATGTATACTATGGAACACTCCTCAGCCATAAGAAAAGATGGAATACGGCCATTTGTGACAACATGGTTGGGCCTTGAAAATATCACACCCACCTCGTTTAGCTGAAAAGTCTGTACATGTCTGAACCCTAATGAAAATACCATTACAACTTCCATCCCCCAACAACCAGACTGTAAGGGATGCACAGATCTGGTTAAGATCCTGACCTCGCCTTTCCAAATATTTGTTTTTATTTTTATTTAAGAACTAAGTATTAAATAGTACCATGAAATAGGGGTTAGCCCAGCTGGTGTGGCGCAGTTGGTTGAGAGTTGTCTCATGCACCAAGTTCTATTCCTAGTCAGAGCACACGCAAAGGTTCAATCCCCAGTAGAGGGTGTGCAGGAGGCAGCTAATCAGTGTTTCTCATTAATGTTTCTCTCTTTCCCTGTCGGTTCCTCTCCCTCTCTCTCTCTCTCTCTCTCTCTCTCTCTCTCTCTCTCAAATAAATAAAAGCCTAATTTAAAAATGGAATTGGGATTATAGTAGCATTGTAAATATAAGAAAGTTAATATTTTTAGAGGTGCATACTGAAGTCTGTAGGGATAAGATGGCCGATCAATGGGATTTGTTTGAAGGTATTTCAGCAAAGAAAATAAAGGGATATAAATAATACCAAATTTTGATGCTTGTTGAATCTGAGTGATAAGTATATGGAAGTATATTCTATGACTTTATTTTTACTGTTCAAAATTTTTCACAATAATTTTTAAAAATTCTATCCTCACCGCTTGTTCAGTAAGTGTCTCAATTTCCATTTAATCAGATGTTAAATAGATGCCAGGACAGGGACTGCTTTTCTAGTTCAAGCTCCATCCATTTCCTAATCTAGAACCATTACAGAGACAGCATTTCAGTTAACGCACTGCTACCTAAGTCTTTGCTCACGTTCCTTATTATAGTAAATTTATTGACGGGTAATTCCTGGGTCACACTGATTGTGTTTCAGAGAAGTAAAAACGGCTTATTCTGTGCTGGGAGGGCAAGGTGCCCTTTTCACACACCCTTGCCAACACTGGGTCATCATTCTTATCTTTTGAACCTTTTGTAAATGTGATGTAGAAAGAAAGGTAAATAGATTGAACTTGGCCCAGGCAAGAGGGAAGAACATTGCCGGTGGAGAAAAGGCCTCAGCAAAGGCACAGAGGTGGGAAACAAGCTCATTTCTTTAGTTCTGAGTTACTAGAACTCAGTAAATATTTATTTGCCCAGAGCCTCTATATTTCAATGGATATTCATGCTATTCGCTGTTAAAATGTACATTAGTAGCTAACTGAAGCTTTTTCTACATAAATTAAGAAAAAGTAAAGGGAAAAAATGCTTCTTTTAAGTTAGCAGTTATCCAGGTCAATGGCACCCAACATACCTGTTAACCCTTTCTGAAAGTGTCATGTTTGAAAGCCCTTTTGCAGCGGTGTGTTCTCTCATAGGTTTTTAGTAAACTCTTCCAGAAGAATTAAAAAGCAACTTCTTTAATAAAGACACAGATATTCATTTCCAGTTGGGCTGAAATTCGGAAGACCAGTAATCAAATCTTATTTCGTTGGAGTCACCATGTTTACCCTGAGGAGAGGGATGTCCCTTCCAGGTTAACTTCCCTGCGGGAGTCCTTAGATATAACTGGTCCCCGCGTTGCAAAGCCTCCGCTCTGTGCTCTGCACTCGAAGGAACTGCTTGGCCGAGTGTGATGCTACTCAGCCTGCACGTTTGAACATGGGTGACGGGAAACCGAACAGTGAGCAAGAATCACCAAGACAATGAGCACGAGCGAGAAGCGTTCTTCTCGCCCCAAATCGTATTCTGATGTTTTCCAAGGGGTCATTTGAAGTGAAAGAACGACGTGGGAAAACCTAAGGACCTCCGCCAGCAGGTCTCACCGCACTGCGCACAGACCGGCGCGGGCGGCGACACTGCGGCTCCGCGGCCAGCAACCTCCGCCCTGGTGCCGCTGCAGAGCGACCTTCCCGGTGGCCTCTAGCTCGGGACTTTTTGGGCAGGCACAGCTGAAAAAAAACTTGAGTCAGCATTCTTTAATCTGATGTTTTAACAATCACAATCGTTTTCAAGTAATTAGCATTTCTCCTCCCTGGAGAGGAAAAAAATGCAGTAATCCCTCCCCTTAAAAGTCAGAATCAAGAACAAAGGTGCTTAAAAGAAAAGAAGGAAAAGAAAAAACCCTGGTTTTTTTTCTCCACAGCGAATGGGTAACTATACAACAGTACAGAGCTTGCTTTGCATTTCAATGCTTCATCTTCTATGTCTACTGGGCAAGCCAGGTTTGCACCTATAAGGAATCTCTCATCCTTTGGGGAGCAGAAAAGCTAAACTCTTACGGAATTGTTAAAAATACATATATGTCCTACATTGTTTTTACAGTACTACCGTTTGTTGTGTTATAAGGGATATTTAATAATACTGCATATAATATACAAATAAATATATAATAAGAACAGAGATACAGTGCCCTCTACTGGATCAAATTCAACTTGATTGACCTCTCTTAACAATAGCTAATTTAACTTCCCTTCAAGTGACTATCCCACCTCATGTGAGGCGATGCTTCATGTCGGGTGTTTCTCCTCTTGCTCACACTAGTAACAAGCACAACGTCCTGGCATACATACACTGTTTTGTCTTAATGATGCTTGCTTAGTATACTTTGTTCTAATCCTTCATGTTCAAAAGGATTTTTCAGACTTACTCTACAAATGCACTTGTGCTATTTATTATCTATGATGTTTGGAGGACAGTACACAACACAAAGTAAAGGGAAATCTGATTGATTGATTGATTGATTGATTGATTGATTTGAGCCACCTAAGCAAATAATCTAGATGCTGTTATTCCCAAACTAAAAATAAACTTTCTTTATTGTGTGCTATTGGAACTGTTCAGATGTAATTTTAAGAATGAGACAAATATGGGTTGAAGCACAGTATCCATTTTTTTAAAAGATGGACAAATCAAGACATTATGCAAATTGCTAACTATTGGTTTAAAAGCAACATTATATAGACAAATAATACAGAAATCATGATTCTGAACAATTTTTTCTTAGCAGTACAGAGACACCATGGAAAAAAACATATCTGTTCCCCAAAATGCTAATAATTTTGCTTATGTGGATTCTTGAAAATTGGGAATAATAATGGATTTAGGGATTCATGGGAAATGATTAAAAATATTAGAAAATATCCTATATAATAGAAAGCTAATATGCAAATTGTCCCCTTGGGAGTTTGACCCAGTGGGAGTTCAACTGCTCCCTATAATGTGCACTGACTTCCAGGGGGTGGGGCAGAACAAAAGAAGGCCCCAGCCAGCAGCTGGCAGCCAGGGGAAGGAAGGCCCCAATATGACCTGATCGCCGGCCAGACCTAGGGACCCTACTCGTGCACAAATTTCTTGCACCAGGCCTTTAGTTTTAAAACAAGTATAGTAGTTTCAAAACACCACACACTACAATTTAATATGTATGTGACATTGAGGGATAGCTGGAAAGCAGAAGGGTTTTTTAAATATTGGGGCTACCATTGCCTGTAAAGATCTTCTCACCGTAACACTGAAAATGTCAGTGTTTCACCCTGATGTGACCCTATTCTGTTCTGGATCTTATCTCCTGACTACCAAGTACAAAGAACGTCCCACAGATTTTCAGAAGCTGAACAGAGCTTTTTATGGACTTTCACAACCCAAAGTAAGCTGGCTGGAAAATCAGAGGCCTGACTCCCTGATGCAGGACATTTAGAGAGAAGATGTCAGGCTGATTGCAGCCTCATCCCAATCTCTGCTGTAAAGAAACACAGAAGAGAAGTTTCTAGAGTCTCCCAGCATCCCTATCAGTAACATTATGAACCTTGTGGACCAGCCTCAGAAGGAGAGCCATGGCTGAAGGAAACCCTTGCCCAGGTCTCCCAGGACGGCGCCGGCGCACCTCTGTGTGGTATTTGAGCTCTATGGCTCAAGCATCACATGAAAGTGCTGACTCTCCTAAGAAGCTAGCTCCCACCCAAAGCTGAAGAGGGTGAGGAAGGCCCAGGAACCTCTCCCTGGGCAGTGGTTTTTGCCCCACAGTGGTTATGGGGACCCCCTGGTGGGCCTTTGGAAAATCCGGAGTCCACAACTGCTTCTGGACACTCTGCTTCAGTGGGTCTGGAGAAAGGCCCAAGAATCTGCATTTTATCAGGCAGCCCTGGTGACTCTGGTACAGGTAGTCCTTGGACCACACCTGAGAAACACTGTCTAAGAACGTGAAGAAACAAACATATATTCAGCCAAATGCACTGGCATCTCAAGACCTCCTCCTTCTGAGCATCCATCTTTTAATGAGATCCTCGTGGAATAAGAACTTGCTTGTACTCATTTTTGCCCTTCTATAAATAGTATTATAATAAACTAGGGGCCCAGTGCACAAAAATTTGTGCACTCGGGGGATGGGGGTCCCTCAGCCCGGCCTATGCCCTCTTGCAATCTGGGACACCTCAGGGGGGAGGGAGGGATGTCCACCTGCTGACATGCCTGGCCAGCCTGGGTGAGGGGCTGAGGGCCATTTTCAGGCTACCCACAGCCCCTTTAGAGTTCATTCACTAGGAGTGGGAGGGCTGGTGAGTGCAGGCCTAGACGTTTCCCACCGGAGGGCCCACGATTGCACATGCCTGGTGGGCCCCCACCGCTGAGGGCACACACCTGGCGCAGAGCTGGGTGGCGAGCCAGGGGCGACGCTGATGCAAGATCCCTCGTTGGGGCCCTGCTGCTGAGCAAACACACCCAGGGTGGAGCCGGGCAGCAGACTGGCTTTGGATTCTCTGCACTGTGCAGCAGATGCTCCTGCACGCCCTGTGGAAGCCCCTGGGGGGCAGATGAAGGTAGCAGACCCTGGACGGGTGCTCCCACATGCCCCTGAGGAGGCCCCTGGGGCAGAGCCAGGCAGCAGACCCAGAACAGGCGTTTCTGGACACCCCTCAGAGGCCCCCGGGACAGAGCCAGGCAGTGGACCCAGGACAGGCACTCCTAGATGCCCTGAGGAGACCCCAGGCCGGACCCCCCCCCCCATGGAGCTGACACACCTGGCACAGCTATGCTGACTGCAGAGGCTCCCAGTGCAGAGCCGCCCTGCCAGCCTCCATCTTGGCTGGGTTAATTTGCATACAGCCGCTCTGATTGGCTGGTGGGTGTGGCTGTGAGCAGAGGCTCAGCCAGCTTAGGCAGGCAGTTGCAACAGAAGCCTCTGGTTTGCTCTAGCTCCATGGCTGCTGGCCTCCATCTTGGCTGGGCTAATTTGCATACAGCTGCTCTGGTTGGCTGGGAGGCGTGGCTTTGGTTTCTCGGGTAATGGTCAATTTGCATATTACTCTTTTATTATATTAGATGTA
>PVJC01010242.1:0-12541 GCA_004026665.1 Murina feae
TTATTGGCAGAAAAACAGACCCTCAGAGCAATGAAAGTATTTTATGATCAGTAAAATGCTTATAGTTTTGTTGCTCTATAACTAGTTACTTTTTTGCTTTTGTTTGCTTATAGTTTAAGTCCTTTCTAATCCAGTTTAAAAATAATTTGATTAGAACAGTGAAAACGATATCTCACGTAGTTTCCATCTTTACTGTTTTATTGGATTTAAAAAGTGACTTTAAAAAAAATCAGAAAAGCTATATAAAAAGAGTAAAGGAAAACAACCAATTTATTTTTTAAAATTTAGTTTTCATTTTTATTGGATTAGTATGCACATGTATTATGGATAAATATTTGTACAAATCACAGTGACAAGCAGGCTTTAAGTAATAGGCTTACATTGCTGTTGCTTGGCATTTCAGTTTTGGGCGTTTTGTTTTGGCCTCTGTGAACGATGAGTTAGCTCTCCTCACCCCTGCTCCACACTGGTCTCCTTCCCGTTCTCTCTACAGCTCAGTACACAGGGCTCACCTTTCAGTGAGTACGTGAATACTACTCACAGGTGAGCCACAGAGAAAACCATAATTACTTCCTCATTTCTGCATACGATTTATTTTGCCTGAAGTTAAAAATCGTTGGCTCTAGCGCAGCCGGCATGGCTTAGTGGTTGAGCGTGTCAACCTATGAACTAGGAGGTCACGTTTGATTCCTGGTCAGGGCATATGCTCAGATTGCGGGCTCGAACCACTGGTACGGGGCACGCAGGAGGCAGCTGACCAATAATGATTCTCTCTCATCATTGATGTTTCTATCTCTCCCTTTCCCTTCCTCTCTGAAATCAATAAAAATATTTTTAAAAAACTGTTGGGCCCTAACCGGTTTGGCTCAGTGGATAAAGCATTGGCCTGCAGACTGAAGGGTCCTAGATTCGATTCCGGTCAAGGGCATGTAAAAAAAAATAAAATTGTTGGGTATGTACAAGTGTGCATGCACATGCTTGCACTTAATTTTCTTTGTACGACTCAGCAATTCAATCTCTCCGACCTTCAGTTGTACAAATCTCTTAGTGCACTGAAACGCATTACAAATCCTTTCAGTTGTATCATCTTGAGGGAGTCGTTTCTGGGGCCTCTGCCTGCCCTGTTGGCTGCACGGCTGGCGCCTTATGATCGCTCTTCGGTGGGATCCTGATACCTGGGAGCTTTCTTGGTTTATTCAGTTGATGCAGTAGAGCACATCTTCCAGTAGATGGGGTGGGGTGGAAGTATTACGTATGTGAATAATATATGTTTTAAAGATGTAGCATTGGGTAGTTTGGCTACACTGGCTGCAGCTAGAACTCTAGATAGGAGAGTATTTTCCTTGCAATTTTGGAAGCATTTCTGTATTATATTTTAGATTCTGTTGTTAAGTCCAATGTCATTCTGATTCTTGGTCCTCAATATGAAACTTTTTTTTTTAAGTCTGTGGGGCTTTTTCTTTGCCTTACAAGGAAACTTAGTATTCAGCCCAAAGTACAAAATGATTATTTTTAGTGAAATTTATTTAGAACACCAAAGTGAATGTTCTTATTCAAAAGGATGGAAAAGACATTGAAAACTGGCCCTACTATTGAGAAAACGATATCTTAACATGGTCAGTGCAGTATACAGTCATATTATCTAATTTGGATCTAGGCATAAAGTGAACTAATTAGAAGTTTAGGCATTTAAAATTTCTCTTTAATTTGTCATTTTTGTTAATAAAATATAGTAAATATTTTTTTCTCTATCATTTAGTTCTCTCAATCATTGATTGGCTGCCACTTGCCTGTGTCCCCTTAGCAGTTCTTTTCATCTTCTGGGGCCTTGGTGCCTGCATCTGAAAAAGAAGGGATGCAAATAGGCGACTTATAGTCTGAGTCTTTGCACCTCCTGCAGCATTTTCCTTTTCTTACTAGTGCTCAGGGCCTGTGATAAATCCCAGCCCTCATCCAGATGCCATGCAGCCTACATTTTTCACTGTTTGATAGATATGAAATCAGGGAGACAGAATTGAAGTTTGTGTGGATTTCCCTGGTGCTGCCTCTCTGCCTTTTTAAAAAAAAAAAATAAAAATATTTCTTTATTGATTTCAGAGAGGAAGGGAGTGGGACAGAGAGAGAGAGAAACATCAATGATGAGAGAGAATCATTGATTGGCTGCCTCCTGCACACCCCCTACTAAGGATCGAACCTGCAACCAGGCATGAGCCCTGACCCAGAATCAAACCATGACCTCCTGGTTCATAGTTGATGCTCAACCATTGAACCACACTGGCTGGGCATCTCTCTGCCTTTTGAACGCATAGTCAGTCCAAGGGTAATGCCAGCCCTCCAGGAGTACTTGTCAACTTGACTTATTCCCAGACATAATTATTGGTTAGGTGTGGCTCTGTCTAGTGAGAAAATTCACCAGAAAATTCACTAGAAATTGGTCAGGTGTGGCTCTGTCTAGTGAGAACATTCACTAGAAAATTCACTTCTAAATTCACAAGATCCCTGAGAATTTCTAAGGCAGAATATTGGCCATACGATGCAGTCTGTGTGGGCTTTGAGCACTCAGTATGTGTGTGCCTAAAAATTGCTTCTTAGGTTCTGTGGAGGTTGTTGAAAAGTGTGGTTCTTTTGTGAGGGTTACAGCTTGCATGTGTTCTTCAGGAAAGTCACCACAGTCTACCTGGTGTCCTGTTTGCTTGAGGTTCTGAACTTTCCCAAGGGACTGGGAGAGGCACTGTGAGGCATAGTGTCAGGTTACTAGATGCTGGCATTACAGAGAGGGAGGGAAAGGCAGCCCTCTAGTCCCTGAAGAGAGCACCCAGGAAGGCAGAGCAGCTCAGCCTGAAGTGCGGATGGAAGGGGGATCGGACTGGAAGGACAGGCGTCCCCGACTGGGACAGGTCAGGTGTGGTGGGGTATTGCTACTGACGTAAATATGAGTCTTCTGGAGTGAGTTTAAATCACAGGAAAAATCTGGGTAAATTCTCTTAATTTTGATGTGGGCCCTTGATTTTCCATATTGCCAATGAAGCCTGATTAGAAAAGAGATTTGTTTGAGAACTTCACATTGACACTTCCGTCATTGAATTCCTTTTATTTTCCATAGCCAAATGGTTAATTTTATTTTGTTCTCTGAATTGGCATTAAAAGAAATAACTGTGAAGTATTTCAGTTAAGGAGTATATATTCAGTTTTTTAGAATATAGTCAGTCAGCTCTCCTTTATCAGCCAAAAGTTGTGCCAGAATAAATAATTTGAGTATTTATCAATTCTGAAGAATGCTTAAATTTTAACTTTTGGATGAAAAAGCATGGAATGTTCTTGACATCTAAGGTCTCCCTGCCCCCCCCCCCAAAAAAAAAGACAAGAAAAAAGAAACCAGTTATCACTTCATTTGGTGGGGGGTGTGAAAGTGGAGAAGGTAGAAGGTACTCTTTCTTAATGATGGATATTTAATTAAGTTATGTGGTCCAAGAACAGAATTGGATATCATGGCTTACCAGGCACAGTGGAATTTGAAGTTTTACTTTAGTGCTGAGCTTTGTTTGGGATTGAATGTCAAATCAGGTGAAACTTGTTTTAGTTCATTTCATTCCCATCATCCCTTCCAGCTTGGATCCTCTTCTACCTCTTTGGCTCTATGTCTTTTTTAAAAAAATATGTCTTCATTGATTTCAAAGAGAGAAAGCAAGAGGGAGAGAGAGCTAGAAACATCAATAATGAGAGAGTCACCCACTGGCTGCCTCTTGCATGCCCCACACTGGGGACCAAGCCTACAACCTCAGGCATGTGCCCTGACTGGGAATCGAACCCTGGTTCATGGGTTGACGCTCAGCCACTGAGCCACACCAGCTGGGCTCTATGTCTTATGTGATAGGAGAATCTTGGGAGTCATGGAAAACGTCTGAACTACAGGAAACAACATTGTAGGCTTCCTTCTTTTTCTCTGAAGTTAAGTATGTGTTTTTGGAATATCTAAGGTCTTGTACTGAAGTCGTTTTGAGGAAATGCTGCCTCAGAGGTCCTTGTTGGTGGCTCTGCCTTAGCATGTTCTCTGCTGAAACCTGGGAGTCGTATTGAGGATTCACAGTCAGTTCACTGGGCTGGGCTGGCCCTAGGGAGACCTGAGGGGTCTGGCCAAACTCACACCTCCTGTTAAAACCATGCTAATGTTAATTTACAGTTGGAAATGCATATCATATGCAGGGCAGTGTTTTCCTGCTATGGAGGTGTCTTGGAGATGCAGATTGGACAGGGACTTAGGGATGTATTATCTAAGCTGTGATAAACAACTCATTTCCACTTGGTGATTAAATAGAAAAGGTGCTTTATTGCTGTTGAAGAGATCTAGATCCTAGATCTAGCTCTGCCACTTGCCTGTGTCCCCTTAGCAGTTCTTTTCATCTTCTGGGGCCTTGGTGCCTGCATCTGAAAAAGAAGGGATGCAAATAGGCGACTTATAGTCTGAGTCTTTGCACGTCCTGCGGCATTTTCCTTTTCTTACTAGTGCTCAGGGCCTGTGATAAATCCTAGCCCTCATCCAGATGCCATGCAGCCTACATTTTTCACTTTCTACATTTCTGTGTTATTGTAGTAAAGTGGTAGATTTATATATTAAAAGCTGTTTTTTAATTTTTACAAATTAAATGTATTGGAGTCACCTTGGTTAATAGGATCGTATAGGTTTCCAGTGTACATTTCTATGATACAAAACCTTATATTGCACTGTGTGCTCATTACCCAAAGTCAAATAATCTTCCTATTTTAGAGATAGTCCAACACAATCATCTGTCTGATGCTTGAGGGAGCTCACAATGATGTAAACGTCATCAACCCTTTGGGGCTGAAATATTGTCTTAGGTCTTTGGACATCCTTGGGTCCCTATCAGCTATTGATAGGAGTAGGTCTGAGTGGGGCTGAGACAAACCCTGATTTCTGAACTTAGTTTTGAGAACAAGATCTGATTAGAATGGGCTAGAATTGAGAGCCAGTGCCCACCCGCAAGGGAACTTGGGGAATTTTGAGACATGTTTTTATTATATCTTTTTAAAAATCCTCACCCTAGGTGATGTATTTTATTGAGGTGTGGGGGGGGGGGGTAGATGAGGGAGAGAGACTTAGATCTGAGAGAGAAACTTTGATGTGAGAGAAAAACATTAATAGGTTGACTCTCGTATGTGCCCTGACCAGGGATCAAAACCACAACCAAGGTATCTGCTCTGACCAGGAATCGAACCTTTTGGTGTTTGGGACAACACTCCAACCAGCTGAGCCACCGGTCAGAGCACGTTTTTATTATATTTTTTAACCTAAGATCCCATATGCATCTCTCACCTCTGAGGAGGTTTTTCTGTAAGACTAAGTTATACTGAGGTCTTTGCTTGCTAGTGGATGTTTCCTTTCTAAATTGCTTGTTTGCTCTTATGTCTGTAGTTCTCTGCTATTTTTGTCAAGAACTACGAAGGGTTTGAGATGTTAGTGTATTTGTATAGTTATGTGATTACAGGCATATGTTGGCAACATTGGGGTTTGGTTCTATAGTAAAGCAAGTCGTGATCTTTTTGCTAGTGGAGGGTCTTGCCTGCAATTTGTAAAAAAAACAAAAACAAACGCAACATGTGTGAAGTGTGTTAAAATGCCTGTGTGTAGATGAAAACTGTAGAAAGATAAGGCATCTGGGTCAGGGAGAAGAGTTGTTTATTGATAACAACCAGATCAACAACTTGGATACCATTGCAGCATTGGTACCCCATACCTGGGCCACAGGCAATGCGGAGAGAGGGCATGGAATGTCTCTAGGCAGGTGTCAGGTTTCCCCCATAGATAGGAGACTGAGGAGAAAAACCTTTGCTCCTTTGAGATAGGGTGGGGAGGACCTCAGGTTCTTACCCCACCTTTTTGAAATGCAGACTCCCCTTTCTGAGGTCCAGATACACATTGCAGGTTTCTGTTCGTAAGAGATGTCTCCAAACTCTTGGGCTTAGGTGTGTCTTCCTGGCTCTTTGTGAACTTAGCCTAGGGGCCCAGTCTGGGCTGTAATCATTGGCCCTCTTGTGGAGAAAAGTTTTATCATCCCTTCCCAATCAGACCAGTAAACTAGACAAATGGCTGTAGATCTAATCCTCATAGTATATAAGGAGTAAAGGGCATCTAGGGGAAGTGAAAGCAAACAGTCTTTATCTTTTTTCTTAAAAAAAAACCACCCCACAAATGTTTTTATTGATTTCAGAGAGGAGGGAGCAAGGGAGGGGGGAGAGGAAGAGGAAAAAACATCAATGATGAGAGAGACAGAGAGAAACATCAATGATGAGAATCATTGATTGCTGCCTCCCCTACAGAGAGAGAGAGAGAGAGAGAGAGAGAGAGAGAGAGAGAGAGAGAGAGAGAGAGAGAGAGAATGAGAAAGAATCATTGATCGATTGCCTTCCCTGCACACTCCACACTGGGATTGAGCCCACAACCCAGTATGTGCCCTGACCGGGACTCGAACTGTGGTCTCCTGGTTCATAGGCCAGTGCTCAACTGTTTGGCTGGCCAGGCCAAACAGTCTTTATCTTTATATCTTACACTAGAGGCCCAGCACAAGATTAAATTGTGCGCATGTAGGGTCCCCTAGGCCTAGTCTGCAATCAGGGCTATGTCTGTCACCCCGCGATGCCTCACATGTTCCACGGATGTTGCTGGTGCCCTGTGATGCTTTGCTGATGCTACCAGTGCCTGGGGGATGGGAGGATAGGGGGTTGAGAGTTGGGGGGATTGTGGGGAGGGCCCGAGAAGTGCTCCATGCACCTCCTGATGACTGGTCATTTGGTCGTTACAGTCACTGGCCTTCTATAATATAGACTAGGGGCCCGGTGCATGAAATTCGTGCACTGGTGGGGGGTTCCTCAGCCCAGCCTGCCCCCTCTCACATATTGGGAGCCCTCAGGGGGTGTCCTACTGATGACTTAGGCCCGCTCCCTGCTCCCCTTGGGGAGCGGGCCTAAGCTGCAGTCTGGCCTCCCTTTGTGGGAGGTGACCAGGCTAATCAGGGGAAGCTACCAGCCCCATTACTCCACTGCTACAGCCACTGCCAGTCACCAGAGCCACCAAGGTGTTTTCATTAACACAGACTCCAGTCCCTTCACATGAAAAAATGACAGCTTTCTTTAGGTATTTTCAAGTGTATCTTTCATAGGATATGACATTTTTTTCTTTTTCTTTTTTATCCTCAGCTGAAGATATGTTTCCATTGATTTTTAGAGAATGTGGAAGAGAAGGAAAAGACAGAGAGAAACATCAAAGTGAGAAGAACACTTCTATTGGTTGCCTCTTGCATGAGCCCTGACCTGGGCCCCGACCAGGGAGGAGCCTGCAACCTAGGTACATGCCCTTGGTCAGAATTGAACCCAGACTCTGTAGTCAACAAGCTGAGGCATTATGCACTGAGCCAAACCAGCTAGGGCAAGATATGACATTTCTTAGCCCTCCAACAGTGGACCTTCATTTTTTTTCTCCAGGAGTGTGGTGGAAAAACCCTAGATCACCTTTTTGGATTCTTATTCCCCAAGTTACTAAGAATATTACCAGTGGCATACAGGGAGCTTAGCCAATGAGCGGTAAGAAAAGGTAGTTCACTCCCATCACTGGCTCCACCCCTGAACATCCAATCCCAGCTCCGCCCCTTCCCAGGCCTGTAGCCTCTGGCCTAGGATGCTGGCCTGGGCAGAAGACCCCCTAACCCCCCTTCCCAGGCCAGGGTCTCTGCCAGAGGCTGCAGGCCTGGGCAGAAGACCCCCCAACCCCCACGATGGCCGGCTCCACCCCTTCCCAGGTTCCTGCGATTGATGGCTCTGCCCCTCGGCCCCCCTGCCTCCCCCATCACCTGCCTGGCTAATAGGCCTGGCTACTTCAGTTGAGGGGCTGAGGCGAGCTGGGCGCCACCATCTTAGTTGAGTTAATTTGCATATTTTCTCCTGATTGGTGGGTGTGGCTTGTGGGTGTAATGGAGTGAGGGTCAATTTGCATATTACTCTTTTATTAGATTAGATATTTCCATGTCTCAGGAGGCCAGGGATTTTTACAGGAGTACTGAGAAATCCAGGGAAGTTTTAGTTCCCATATCCACCAGGGATGTTGATACCATTGTGACATTCACTTTTTTTCCTTAATCAGTAACTTCACAGAGAAGCAAAAGGGGTAATTTAGTTGCTTACATACGAGTGAGGATTTCTTGAAATTGGGGCCAAATCTCACTGTGAATTTTGTTTGAATCACATAGACCTCAAAGTCTAGGCTTGTATTTCTTTTTTATCTCTGTGAAAAAAGGATTGATGGTTTGAAGGCTGTTTCTTTGTATCAGTATCACTGATGCTGGAGAAAATGAAGCAGATGGCAAACTGGGGCATTTTAAATTCCACTGCTAGCTTACACTATCAAAAGGAAATAAAGCCCTGTGATTATGCTGTATTGATCAAGTGACTAAAATGAAAAGGGTGCATTTTGTAACAGACTCATGACATGAAGTTTTAAAATAGAATTACTGTCATTTAGAATAGACTGCTTAGTAATTTTTCTCTCATTAATTTAGTTGGTCTTGTACTAGATTTGTCTTTCCTGGCTACTCTAACAAAATACCACAGACTGGATGGCTTAACCAACAGATATTAATGTCTCACAGTTCTGTAAGTTGGGAAGTCCAAGATCAAGGAGCTGGCAGATTTGGTTCCTGGTGCGAACCCACTTCCTGGCTTTCAGATAGCTGCCTTCTCTGTGTCTCTAACTCATTGTGTTAGGGCACTAATCCCATTAGGGAGTCTCCACCCTCATGACCTCCCAAAGGCCTTGCCTCCTAATAACATCACATTGGAGTTAGGGTTTTGGTGTATGGATTGCGAACGTGTGTGTGTGTGTGGGGGGGGGGGTGGTATTGAACAAGTATTCAGTCTGTAACATGATTTGAAGGTGATTTCCAGTAAAAGATGGAAGGTTCAACAAATGCATATGCTTTTCTTCCTGAAGTCCTAACAAAATAAGAATACAGGAATAAAAAGAGATATAAGCCCATGAATAAAGAAATTGGGAAAAGAGACACCAGCAACCAAGTGTTGGAGCTAGAAAACAGGGACAGTGAGCCTGTATTGTTGCATAACAAAATTCACCAAAACTTAGTGGTTTAAAATCCCACAGTTTCTGTGGGTCAGGAATCCAGGCATGCTTCCAGGTGGAAGGCATGTTGTTGGCTGGAGCTGGAGTGGTGTCTCAAGGCTTCCAAGCTCACTTAAGAGTTTTCTCCAGCAGGATTCAGTTTCTCACAGGGGAATGAGCTTTGGGCAACATTTCTCTCTGGCTAGTGGCCAGAGGTTACACTCAATTCCTTGCCACGTGGGCTTCTCTAACACAGTGGCTTGCTTCATCAAAGCAGGCTAGCCGAGAGGCTGCAGGGCCAACCCAGCAGTGAAATCCCATCACTGTTACCATATTGCACTTATTAGAAGCAAGTCACTGGGTCCTGCTCACAGGTTAGCAGTGGAGGAAATGCCAAGAATGGATCACAGAGGGCCATCTTTTTTAAAAATTGAAATAGATAATTGCAGAGTCACAGGTAGTTAGTTTGTAAGAAATAATACAGAGAGATCTGTGTACACTTTACCCATTTTCCCCCAAAAGGCATTATTTTTACAAAAGTGGTATAATAGTAAAGTCAGGATATTGATATTAACATTGATATAATCCATCAGCCGAATTCATATTTCCCATTTCTACTTGTACTCCTGTGTGTGTTTAGTTCTATACAAGTTTGTACAGTTTTGTCACATGTAGGTCTGTGTATCTACCAACACAGTCAAGGATCCCTCATGCTAGAGGACTGAATTTAAAATCACATACCATAGTCCATCTAATGACTTAAATCCCTCCAGCATTCAAAAATACATTCACCCTTGCTCAAGTCCAGAATCGTGTCCTCTGAATCATGTCCAGGCCTTTGAGTGTAGCACCTGCGTCTGCAGGCCTTTGAAACAAAACAGTCTATGTGCCCCCCACACACTTGGTTGCTGATCTGATGACACCTCATTGGTGTGAAGCAGCAGCTGGGCCTGCAACTACTCCACCTTACTCTGGATCTTTCTAAGCTTCTCTGACTCCTGGGCCAGGTGTGTGTGTTTTGCTTTGTGAGGAAGGGTGCAGCTTCTGCAGAATCCCCATGTCATCAAGATCACAGGCAGCAGGGACCGACACAGATTTCAGCTCATCTTCATGGGCTCCAGGTTGTACTTGTGGCTTTTAGCTTGTTTTTTCTCTCCCTGTTTTGTATCTGTCTTCCTTTCCAGCCTGCCCTGCCCTGTGAACTTCAGCTCTAGCATCAGACATGAAGATGACAGCTTATAGAAACCACTTAATCAGTTCCCACAGTTGTTCAAAGTTCCCAAGTCCTTGTAAGAAATCTCAGTGTAGACACACACACATTCATAGTGGTTTGTTTCTTTGGTTGAACCCCAACTAATACACAATGTAGAAAGCTGATGATGCCCTAACCTGTATGGCTCAGTGGGTAGAGCGTCGACCTGAAGGGTTCCAGGTTTAATTCCGGTCAAGGGCATGTACCAAGGCATGCAGGTACATCTCCAGTGGGTGGGGGGATGGGGAGGTGCAGGAGGCAGCTGATTGATGTTCTCTCTCATCAATGTTTCTAACTATCTCTCTCCCTTCATCTCTGTAAAAAAATCAATAAAATATATTAAAAAAAAGAAAGCTGATAATTAAGTGGTTATGGGAAAAGCCAAGAAACAACTAATTTATACCATTTAACCGTAGGATTTGATGGAACAAGTATCTCTATAAGTATGGGGTAAATCATGGGCTGTAAACATAAGCATTGTTTTAAAAAGTTGTTTAAGAAACTATTAGAACTCCAAACTCTCCTGCTCTGTACAACTGGACAGATGCCTCTTTCCTACCTGGAAGGAATCCCAGAGTTGTATTTCTTTGAGTTTGGGGACATCGGGCACAGTGGAGAACTAGCATATTCTATGGGACACAGGATAATTGAGTGAGAGTTAGCTTACTGAAATTGAGATTCCAGCCATCTTTATGGTATTGCAGAATATTAGCCTCCAGGACTGCATCCTTCAAGCAGATTGGAAGAGCCTCTTCTGGGGAATTTGGCCAACTTAAAAGGAAAGACTTGATGCTGGCATTTTATAAAGCCCTCAACAATATGATTGTCCTAGATACAACTTACTTGCTAAGTCTCAACAAACTAAAACAAACATGTCCTTTAAAGAAGGTGGTTTTAGGACAAGTATACTCCTCAAGAAAGATAGTCTTCTTTTATTTGTGAAAAGCTGTAGTTTTCTTCCAGGGGCACAGCTGAGAAGGGTCACTCTCTGTATGTAGTGCTGAGGGAGAAGATGAGGGACACCTATCAGCCATATTAGTTCTGGCCATCAGTGAGTGACAGGTGTCATCACCTATGTACCATCATGTCCACTAGGAAAGCAAGTAACTCCAATGTGGTGAATAGAAATTTATGGAACTGATTGCCACAGAGTGGGCATAGACCATCACAGAGGATACATGTAAAATGATAAGGGGTAGATCCATAGTGCCTTGTAGTTTCCACTCAGCAACCATTGGTGGAATTAATAAATGAATGGGTGTTTTGATATTTATTTTTTCCCCCTTTAGTGCATATTTCCAAATTGCTTTTCTAATTAACTTATTTCCTTTCCCAATAATCAGCTTTGCTTAAATTGTAACTATCTCAAACTATGCCTCATGCATTTATGTATACCTGTCTTTCCAAAGTGTGTAGATCAAGCATGTCTCATTTATGAGTTACATTTGCTGCTTTAAATGATAGTGGAAGAAATGTGTTGCTTTGCAGTTGTTTCTTGCATATCCTATCTAATAAAAAGGTAATATGCAAATTAACCATCACTCCATCACAAAGATCTCAGCACCTGCCGGAGATCTCTCAGCCCTGCCAGAGTCCCCCAGTCCCGGGGGGAGGGGATGAGGCTGAGAGCAGGCAACATGAGCAGCCTGGCAGAATGCTTGCTTCATCGCTGTACCTGGCTGCGAATGGGCCTCTGGCCAGGCCGGGGTGCAGATGGGCCTCTGGGCCTCAGAGAGCCTCTGGGTAGTGGGTGTGGAGCAACCAGGCCTTGCAGAGAGCTGCTACTGGCACACGGATTCATGCTCAGGACTATGGATTCATGCACAGTGTGTGTGTGTGTGTATGTGTGTGTATTTAATTTGGTATTTGTTTGCTTTGGTTACATTGAATATATATTTGCTGAACAGTTATTGTATTACTTATTTTTTAAATAAAATTTGTGTTGTTAAAAATAATTAGTAGTAGAACAAACTTTCAAGTCTTTATTATGTACTAGAGGCCCGGTGCACAAAATTTGTTCACAGTTGGGGATCCCCTCAGCCCAGCCTGCACCCTCTCCAATCTGGGACCTCTCAGGGGATATCTGATTGCTGGTTTAGGTTCCTCTCACAGTCCTGGACCACTGGCTTCTAATTGCTTACCTGCCTGCCTGCCTGGTCACCCCT
>PVJC01010242.1:12641-28002 GCA_004026665.1 Murina feae
CTGGCCTGATCACTCCTCATCCTCCGCCAGCCTGCTCACCCCACATAGCCTATTTAGTCATTTGGTCATTCCTCACTAATCCCCCTGCCAGCCTGGTTGCCCCATGCAGCCTGCTTGTTCAGTCATTTGGTCATCCCTCACTAATCCCCCTGCTGGTCTGGTCATAGGCAGCCCATCTTGTGAGGGCATGAGGGTTAATTTGCATATTACCTTGTTATTATATAGGATACTATCCCAACTAATGTACTTTTTACTTCTATGAATCTTGAAAGTATTTCAAGGAAGTTTTCCATAATATCTTGTCTCTAGTGCAATATACCCAATGGGACTATATTTTTCACTGCTGAGCCATTTATTACCCAACATAATAACCAACTTTGAGGAGATAATACAGCTCTCAATTCTACTGCCCTTGCTTTCATCAAGCCCAACTTTAATTTGCTTTTATTTGGATCTGACACTTACCTCTAACATGGGTGACTTAATCTTATTTGCTGGCTTTTAGATTTTCTTGAGGGAGCTGCAGACTTACCTTTCATTTAAGCCACCAAAATTTCAGTAAAGAAGAAAATCAGAAACTTTTGATAATTCTACCAAGAAATAACCATACTAATATTTTGATATTTTCCTTCCAGTCTTTTCTCTGTGCACAATCATGATTGTACATAATTGTTCTTAAAAACATGTGCCAAAATCTAAAGTACAAATGTGTACAGCAAGCATGTCAAACTCATGGCCCGCGGATGGCATGCAGCCTACAATGGATACAATTACAATACTCAAAAGAGAAATAGAAATTATTGTGGGGCAATTACTGGGGACAGTTAAGAGTAAGGGTTGTTTACACACAGGAAGTAAGTTACTTGTCAACCCAAGTAAGAGTAAGGGTTGTTTACACACAGTGTTGAAAATAGGCTGTACCTCTAAAGGAACTGCTTCAATCACACATGTCTATGGGTCCTCAATGTCCAGAGCAATAGACTGGTGATATTTGAATAAGTTATTACAGGGATTCATAAATGCATTTGTACACTTTGCCTCATGCACTTATGTATACCTGTCTTTCCAAAGTATGTAGATCAAGCATGTCAAACTCGCGGCCCACAATGAATATTTTTGTGGCTCAGTCAATATAACGGTATGTAAGACATCCTATATAATAAAGAGGGAATATGCAAATTGACCATCACTCCTGTCAATTTGCACCCACAGCTGAGGCTAAGTTCCCATAACGAGCCTTAAGGAGCAATCAGCAGGGACCTGAGGCTGCGCATCCATCCACCTCTTGCATGGGGCTTGACGGGACCTCAGGTAGTGCCTTCTACCTGCAGGGCTTGACAGGAGACCTCAGGCTGCTCCCCCCACTCTGGCCCCAGGCCAGTGGACCTGAGGCTATGCCCCCTGCGCCAGCACCAGGCTGGGGGATCACAGGCCACTCCCTCCACCCAGCAGGGCTTGATGGGGGACCTCAGGCCGTGCCCCCCTGTCCTGGCACCCAGGGGAACTGAGGCTGCACCCCCCCACCTGGCAGGGCTTGACAGGGTGGGACCGGCTGGGTCTGGATCTAGCCCAATGAAGGGTTGCCGTCCAGGTTTGGGTCTTGAGCAATTTTGAGGTGCACGTGGGTGGTTGAAGACTTGACTCTGGGTTCCATGGTGCACCCCAGACTCTGACAGGAGGAAGATTTTCATATACGTTTTACTAATTTTCTTTAATCTCTGACACTTCTATTATAGAGAAAAGGCAAATAGCAATATTAAAATATTTCCTCTAATTAAACCCCTTTTAATGTGCACGAATTTCGTGCACTGGGCCACTAGTGTTTTAATAAAAAAATTTAAACTTAATTTTTACAATATCCTGTTATTCATAATGATTGATAACGAACTACAACATTCGATAATGACTGATTACTATAATCATGTTGCATTAATTTCCCTTATGCGCCTTAAACGCAGATGCACCATTTCTCTCCACTAATACTAGCAGTGAATATTTTAGCAGCCAACAGCCGCCTCATTAGTCTTGTACTGACTTGTTTGGTGTGCACAACAGGAAATATTTCACTTTCAGAGAATAAGAAAAATAGGTTTATTTGCATTATGCTTACTAATTTGTGCAGTTATTGAGTGTCTGGTAAGTTACTGTTCAAAAAATATTAATTTTTATTAAAATGTTCTATTATTTTATGTTAACGATGACTCATTTATTTTAGCTCTTTGCATTCAACCTGTCTCTATTGAAATAAACCTATGTTTCTATGAAAATTGAAGCTTTTTTTTTTTTTGTGGCCCACATACACTTAAACCTTGTTTAATTGGCCCATGTTAGTCTTTGAGTTTGACATGCTTAGTGTACAGTAAACTTTATGTATACTTTACATAGATTTGTCCTCTTCGAAGAAAGCAAGAACAAGTTATAAAATTCAAATTATACATTTAAAAAATATTTTTATTGATTTCAGAGAGCAAGGGAGAGGCAGAGATGAGATGGAAGCATCGATGATGAAAGAGAATCATATATCCACTGCCTCCTGCAAGCCCCCTACTGGGGATAGAGCCTGATATCTGGGCATGTGCCCTGACCAGGAATTGAATCCTGACCTCCTGGTTCATAGGTTGATGCTCAACTATTGAGCCATATAGTCCAGGCCACTATATATAGTTTTGGACCTAACTTTCAAAGTATCATTATCATGAGTCTTTCCTTATGTAATTAATATTTTCTTGAAAACAATTTTAATGGATGCATAATAATCATATTACAGGTCTATAATTTATTTAACTCTTCAATTATTTTTGTACAGTTGGGTTGTTTCAATTTTTGGCCGTAATAATGTTGCTTAACCTTTTTCTGGAGACAGAGTATAATCAGGTACTGTTGAGCCCACAATAAGGAAAATACACAGATTTTCTTTTCCTACATTTGATCTACTTTTATACCTACTTAAATAAAGATGCCCTCAAAACTTTTTGGGGAAGGTCAAGATAAGTGTAACTTCTATTTAATCCTTGGAAAAGCCTGGGAAGACTTATTTACACAGTTGTTTCTTGGTATTTTACACGTTGCAGATGCCTCATGTCCTTGCACACCCACTTTGCCAACCTCTAATTTCAGCTGTAGTTGTGGTGGCTAGTTTCTTGCAAATTTAGACTCACCTTCCACTGCTGGCGCTCTGTCTCAAACTCACTTCTGCCTAGTCTTTCTGCATTCTAGTCCAATGCATTCTCCCCAGCACAGGAGCTAGGGACTTGCTGGGCCTGTGCACCAAGTTCAACCTAAAAGATCAGTGAGGATAATGAACTTCCCCTAGCCCCAGGGACAACCCTCAGCCAGGCTGGATAAATGCTCTGGCCTCTTGTCTTTCAGATGGACAATTCTGGGAGATAGTCTAAGTGCTTCTCATAGGTACTGTTGTCTACAGCAGTGACCTCAGTAATGCTCTTAGATTAGTTTTTCCCCCTCCCCTGTCTCATGCCTCCCATTCTCTCACTCCTTCATAAGATCACCTCCAAAATATGGGTAAATGACTACACCCAGATCCTTGTCCTCTGCTCTACTTCCAGAGAAACCCAAACTAATATTCATGTAATAACTGACTTTTTTGGTTACTATGTCTCTTATTAAATTTATGCTCACTTTCATCTAAATAAATAGCAAGTGAGAAAGTAGCTTGGTAACAAATTATGATTAGTAAAGATACAAAATCACTGAGCCAAAGTTAAGTAGGTCTGGTAGAAGTAAAATGTCACATGACTTACCTGAGGGTGTGATTTTTCTAGTAAATACCACTAGCCTTTAAATAACTGCATTGTTTTAAAATGTACTTAAAGTAATGGTCTTTTTCCAGAACTCTTTCTTGCTGATGACATACATGCGGCAGAGAGAATTGTCAACTTAATAATAAGCTTCTTATAGGAACTACTTATTACCCTCCTCAAACTGACTTCAGACACAGTAATCCCAGTTGTTTTTAAATCCATTATTGAGAATTGGATCTCTTTCTATGTTGTGTTGTTCCTCCTGAAATTATCAAAAGCTTTTAAGTCATCACTGGAGTTAGTCTCTGATTGTGTTTTGGGGTCATGTTGCTTCTGCCTGAGAAATTACAGTAATCATAATAAAGGAGCTATCATGCTTTTGTTGCACTGACTTAGTGCTAAGAACTTCACACGCCTAATTATCTTTAATGCTTATGTTAACCTGTGAGATAGTCTCCTGTGAAGTTGTCTCCATCGTATAGATGAGGATGCTTGAGGGTGTGAGAAGGTAACATACCTAGATCACATAGGTATTAAATGAAGTTTGGATGCCCATCCCTGCCTGCCCAAGTTAGCTGTGCCTTTAAATACTTCATGCTTCATTTCTCATCAGATAGTTTCTGAGGCCTTTAGAAAGGCCTGTTGTCCCTGAGGTCAGTGTTCTAGGCACTGCTAGGTAAATTCATGGTCAACTACCAAACATTCTGTTCTTTTACTTTTTGTACACAGATCCTGTAAGTGCCAGACAGATGCTTTGATAGCCTCTAACACCAATGCAACTTTAAATTCTGGAACCCCACAGCAGAGGTGTGCAGAGCGACTCCTTCTGGCTTATCAACCCCAGTAATAAGTCAAGAGTGAGGCCTCTCCAATATCCCTGACTAATATCAATGCCAAAAGTCTTCAGCTGCATATTAATAAACCAAATTCAGCAATACATTAAAAAGATCATACACCATGATCAAGTGAAATTTGTTCCTGGGATGCAAGGCTGGTTCAATATCTGAAAATCAAATCATGTGATATACTGCATAAATAAAATGAAAGATAAAAATCATATGGTTATATTAATAGATGAAGAAAAAGCATTTCAAAAAAGCCAGCATCCATTTATGATAAAAACTCTCAGCAAAGTGGGAATAGAGGGAACATATCTCAACATAATAAAGGCTATTATGTGACAAACCCAGAGCCAACATCACACTTATGGATAAAATACTAAATACATTTTCCTTAAGATCAGGAATAAGACAAGGATGTCCATTGTCAGCACTTTTCTTCAACATAGTAGTGGAAGTCCTAACCATAGTAGTCATACAAGGGGAAAAAAACCACAAAATCCCTGGTCGGGTAGCTTAGTTGGTTAGAACATTGCCCCAACATGCCGAAGTTGTGGGTTCGCTCCCCAGTCAGGGCACATATAAGAATCAACCAATGAGTGCATAAAGTGGAGCAGCAAATGTTTATCTCCTCCTTCCCTCCCTCTCTCTTCCTCCCTCCGTCTCTCTTTTCCTTCCTCTCTCCCTCTAAAACCAATTAAAAAAAAGAAAGAAACAAAATGCATCCAAATTGGAAAGAAAGAAGTAAAACTATCATTATTTACAGACTAGGGCCCAGTGCACAAAAATTTGTGCACTCGGGGTGGGGGGTGGGGGGTCCCTCAGCCCAGCCTGTACCCTCTCGCAGTATGGGACCCCTCGGGGGATGTCCACCTGCTGGCATGCCTGGCCAGCCTGGGTGAGGGGCTGATGGCTGTTTGCAGGCTGGCCAAGTTCCCCATTGGAGACTCTCACCCCATGGGAGTGTGGCCTTCCTGGATGAGGGGCTGAGGGCCATTTTCAGGCTGCCCACAGCTCCCATTGACCCAAGGTCCCAGCGAGGCTGGCTGGAATCAGGTTTCTGGCGTTTATTTATCTTCTATAATTGAAACTTCATTGCCTTGAGCGGAGGCCTAGGCAGGCAACGAAGCCTCCTGTTTGCTTCAGCTCCATGGCTCCTATAATTGAAACATTGTTGCTTTGAGCAGAGGCCTGGCCAACCTAGGCAGGCAGTTTCAACTCCATCACTAGTGCAACAGAAGCCTCCTGTTTGCTCTAGCTCCGTGGCTACTAGCCGCCATCTTGGCTGGGTTAATTTGCATACAGCTGCTCTGATTGGCTGGTGGGCATGGCTTGGCTGGTGGGCATGGCTTAGGTGTCTCTGAGTGGTGGTTAATTTGCATATTACTCTTTTATTAGATTAGATGACATCCTATATAATAAAGAGGTAATATGTAAATTAACCCTTATGCCTTCACAAGATGGCTGCCTACCACCAGGCCGGCAAGGGGATTAGTGAGGGATGACCAAATGACTGAACAGCAGGCTGCTTGGGGTGAGCAGGCCGGCAGGGGGTTTGTAGGCTGAATAGTAGGCTGCGTGGGGTAACCAGGTCAGTGGGGCAACCAGGTCAGCGGGGAGGCCGTGAGGGGTGACCAAGCCAGCGGAGGCGGGGGCGAGTTGGGGGCAATTAGGCCAGCATGGGGGGCAGTAGGGAGTGATCAGGCCAGCAGGGGAAGCAGGTAGGAGTGACCAGCTCAGCAGAGATGGGCAGTTGGGGGCAACCAGGCCTGTGGCAGGATGCAATTAGGGGCAATGAGGCAGGCAGGCAGGTGAGCAATTAGGAGCCAGTGGTCCAGGATTGTGAGAGGGATGTCCGGCAGCCCGGACATCCTGAGGAGTCCCGGATTGGAGAGGGTGCAGGCTGGGTGGAGGACCCCCCCCCCATGCATGAATTTCATGCACCAGGCCTCTAGTAATACTATATCGAGAGAACCCCAAAGATCAGCAAAATACTGTTAGAACTAATAAGTTAATTCAATAAAGTAGCAGGATACAAAACTAATAGTCAGAAATTGGTTGTATTTTTATACACCAATAATTAACTATCAGAAAGGGAAACTATGAAAACAATCCCATTTACAACTGCATCAAAAAAATAATATAACTAGAAATAAATTTAAGGAAGTCAAAGGCTTGTGCTTGGAAATCTATAAAATGCTAAAGAAAGAAATTGAAGAAGATATAAATAAATTAAAGGATATATTATGCTTATGTATTGAAAGAATTAACATCCTTAAAATGCCCATGCTACCCAAAGCAATCTATAGCTTATTCAATGCATACTCTATCAAAATGCCAATAGCATTTTTTTTTTTTACAGAACTAGGACAAAAATGTTTTGAAAATATTTTTTAAAATATATTTTTATTGATTTCAGAGAAGAGAGAGAGAGAGAGAGAGAGAGAGAGAGAGAGAGAGAGAGAGAGAGAAAGAGAAACATCAGTGTTGAGAGAGAATCATTGATCTGCTGCCTCCTGCACGCCCTCCCCCCCCCCACTGAGAATTGAGCCTTCAACCTGGGCATGTGCTCTTACCAGGAATTGAACCCTGACCTCCTGATTCATAAGTTAACACTCAACCTCTGAGCCACACCAGTGGAGCTAAACATATAATTTTAAAATTTATATGGAACCACAAAAGACCCTGTGCAGCCACAGCAGTCTTGAGAAAGAACAAAGTTGGAGATATCACACTACCTGCTATCAAACTACTACAAGACTAATATGCCATGCAGAAATGTTGCAAGATCGATGGAATGAAGGCTTTATTGCACTGTGCTAGGAGAAAAAATATGTGAATTTAAATTCACAGTATTTATTATAGTACTGTGAGAGAAAGGAACATAATGTTCTATAGTAGCTGCACACAGAAGAAATAAATTTTATTCCTACAGATTTTATAGTACCATAATAAAATAAGGGGCAGAGTACATAAATAGAGCATGATCATTTTATACTTGTTTCTGCTTAATGCCAAGTCACAAAATTATAACGTCACTACCAGAGTTAAATAACAATGAAATGACTTCAGTGTGCTTGTATCTCTGTAGTTGATTCATAGAAAACATGAACATAAAAAAAGAGGATTTATGGCATTATTAACAAATATATGTTTTTCAATTACAAAAGGAATATGTGCTTACTGTAAACAACTTAAAGAATTGGGGGACAAAAATCCATTCTCCATGTTCCCCCTCTTTTCCCACACCCAGTGGTATATATAATAATACAACTTTGTTTATGTTAATGTGTTTTTTAAATTATTTCAGAGAGAGGAAGGGAGAGGGAGAGAGAGTTAGAAACATCACTGATGAGAGAGAATCATTGATTGGCTGCCTCCTGCATGCCCCTACTGGGGGTGGAGCCTGCAACCCGGGCATGTACCCAGATCAGAATCAATCCGTGATCTCTCCTGGATCAGAGGTTGACACTCAACCACTGGTCACACTGGCCAGACCAACCAAGTTTATGTTAAACAAACAAAAGTAATAAGGAATATAAAAGCTAACGTTTAGGAAATTTGAAATGAAGTGTTAAATAACCAAATTATTTATTGGCAAAGAGTTTTGAATGAATGGAAACTAAAGTGTTAAGGAAAACTTGCTAGGAGTAAAGATCTTAAAGAAACTTTAGGATTTTGAAAAGCAATTGTGTGACTTCAGAGATGTTTCATTTTTTAATAGAAATAGTACATGTTGGGATACTGAGATGGAGAAGAGTCAGGAGGGGCTGATACGGAAGGGAAAATGATTTTTGCCCTTCTGCCAAATTGGGATTTTCTTGAGACAGAGGTTCGGAAGGTGAGGTTCAGAAGGGTGAAGAATCTGGGCAAGGGTCCTGCAGATGGAAGCAGCACTCAGACTCAGGCAGTCTGGCTCTGACCATAGCACGCTTGTTTGGCTTTGTGGCTAGAATTTGAATAGGATAGAGAGAGTTAGGAAGAGGGCATGTGAGGGCAAAGGCATGGAGCCAACAGAGTGTGAGACATGTGGAACAGCAGTTTGGGACTTGTTGCTGGGGGATTATTTTTGGTTGCTGTTTGGTAGGGTCTCAGAGAAATTTAGATCAAGTTTCCTCCTTGATCCCCCTAAATTAAAATTCAGTCTGTCCTCTTGAGAACTTTTAATAGCTTAAGCTTTTCTCCAACCTAGACCTATGACACAACCTTATTAATGAACATGACCATGAAGATGCAACTCTGTTATACGAACTATATATTAAGGCTCATACCAGGTGGCTCTTGTTGTGTTGTCTGTTGTCTGTTTTTTATTTGATAAGCAAAGGGAAAAAATATCAGTACCCCTGATTACATAGTCAGGTATTGCATTGTTTTAAAAATTCTTGCAGCACACAGGTTGAAAATAGCTGATCTAAAGCAATAGTAGACTAGAACTCTTTGGGATTTTAACTTTCAAAGATTTTGTGTGCGTCTGATGGAGTCCACCCCCTAGCCAGTCCATAGTCCCCACACTGACAGACAAACACCTTCCCTATGTCACCCTGACTTCACTGTGGGTGTACTCCTCTTCCCCTTTGTTTGATCCCTTTCCCCAGTGATCTGTAGGGAATGGACCCATGGTTCCCTGGGGAGTGTGAAGCTTCCTGGTGAAGTTGCCCAGATGGCCATGCTTATAATGTCTGGCCTCCCCTTTGCTTTCTTTCTATTATTAATATTAATAAACTACTTATGATGATAACACTACCATCTAATTCTTAGACCTCATTCAAATTTTGCCCTTCCCCCCCCCCCCATAATGTTCTTTATTGCTTCAACTGAATCACAGTTGAATTTAGTTGTCATGTCTCCTTTCATTTGGAACAGTCACATTCTTTCCTTGACTTTGAATGATTTTCACTCCTTTGAAGACTTATGATTATTTTGTACAATGTTTCCCTTTGGATTTGTCTGCACTTCTTTGTGGTTTGATTCAGATGATACACCATTGTCAGGAATATCACAAAATTGATGCAGGTATTATTTTTTATTGCAGGGTTTGGCTTTGCCCCACTAATGATAATGTTCACTTTAATTGCTTAACTAAGGTTGGTGTCTGCCAGACTTCTTCCCTTTGAAGTTACTATTGTTTCCTTTGGTGTTAATGCTGTTGTGTGAAGGCATACTAAAATGATGTAACTATCTTGTCCCTTATCAAACTTTTACTTATTTATTTATTTTAAATTGTTTCATGAGTGCATTTTCACACTTTTTACTTAACTAGAAGCCCAGTGCATGAAATTTGTGCAGAGGGTGTGTGTGTGTGTGTGTGTGTGTAGGGGTCCTGAGTGTAGGGGAGCCCCTCAGCCCTGCTTGCAACAATACCTGTGTCCTGCACCCTGGCCTCTGGCCAGAGGTCCCCCCCCTCCCTCCTTGCAGCGGGGGCATGGGATGCTGGGCTCATGTCGCTGGGGCAACACCTCCAGCATCCTGCCCTGGCCGATATGAGTGCAGCCATCTTTGTGATGGAGTCTGTTCATTTGCATATTGCCCTTTTATTAGATAGTATTCGGATGAACTCATTGTTTCTTATTTCTTTTCTTTTTATTGCATTTATTGGGATGATGCTAGTTAACAAACTAATACAGGTTTCAGGTGCACAATTCTACACACTTCCTGTTTTTTTTCAACCTGTTATTCTCATTTATTTTAATGCTTAAGTTGTTCCAGTTTTAACTATTGAGACTGCTTCTGAATCCTTTTGCTGTGTCTCTTATCCTTCCTTGAGCACTTTCTTGCTCTCTAGCAAAGCAAGATGCTCCAGCTTTATGTTGTCCTTCTTATGCCCCATTCCTGGAATTAGCCATTTCTCCAAGGAGCTCTGGTTCCTTCTGGATGAGAGTGGTATTTAGAAGCCATTTAGAAGCCAATATCTGGATGCTAGATATGCTTGTTGTTGGAAGTGCTACTGCTCATGGGTCCCCTTGGAAAGAGCATGTACATTTACATAATAAGTATAAAAATATAAGTATGTAAAATTTAAGACATCTACATTAAACATTTGCATCTTTGAAAAGTTTGATATTTATCTTGTTTTACTTACTTATATTTAATTATAATTTTACATATTAAAAACCACAAATTCATACCAGTACTTCCATTACAGTTCTACAGGATTCATTCTTACTTTCTTCTGTGCCAAATGGTAGCTCCCTTCTTTAACAGAACATATTTGACTTCCATTCTTGATATATTTCATCAGTTTTCCTATGTGTGACAGTTTGCCATCTGTGCCACCACCATTTCCCCTTCCTTATTGGATTTGGGTTCTAATACCTTTTTTTGAGCCTACCTTTCATCAGAAGTCCCTTCCCCCATTCAAGCTCTGCCACCCCACCCTGTTCACCATGTGTAGGCTCAGACTCCATGCCACCTGCCCCTCTGCATGGATGCCCTCCAGCTACACTAAGATTCATACCCCCCCCAAAATCAGGCCACTCCTCTCCCCAGTCCATGAGTGCCCTTTTCAGAATGACTCCTTAGAATGAAGAAGTTTTAAGAAGAAAAAATAAAATTAAAAATGTACCTGACACACTGACCCCAGAAGCAGAAAGATGGGAGAAAATATTTATATTTACAGAAGACGTGTTATAGAGGCCAAAAGGCAAAGGATTGTCTTCAAGGGTTTGAGTGGAAATAATCAATCTGGAATTCTATATCCAATAAACTATCGTTTCAACAAAATAAAGTCCGAGAGACTTAGTCTTATTGAGAGTTCTCTGGAAGAATAAAATTGAACACAGAAGAAAGTAGGATGCAAGAACCAAAAAAGAGCAAAATAGTTAGAAATCTTACAGATGAATCTAACAAGTAATAACTATATATACCAGTAGTCATGATGACAACTTGGGGAGTTCCAAAAACTAAGGTAAAAATAGTTCCTTCCTAATGGTGGTTAATGCAACTTAAGATTTTTATCATTGTTCAGTAGAAGGGTAGAGAAATTAACTTTACACTCTAAGCTAAGTAAGAATATTTCAAAATGTACAAGACAAACATTAAAGGGATAGACAAACATGTACTTCCAAATTAATAGAGGGTGAAAGAGTATAAAAAACAATTAGTTCAGTTGTCAGAAGACAAAAAAGAAGAAAGAAGCAAAGGAAAATCAGGATAAATAGCACAAAGATGGCAGATATCGAACTTTATCTGCAATAATAAATATAAACAGATTAAACTCAACAGTGAAAAGAACAGAATATATTAACAGATACTGAGGGTTTACTACTTATACATAGGTTGTCATTGAAAACACTACTAAAAGCTGTAGTGAACAAATTTTTTTTAATCTTTATTGTTCAGATTATTACAATTGTTCCTCTTTTTTCCCCCATAGCTCCCCTCCTCCCAGTTCCCACCCCATCTTCTATCCTTGCCCACTGTCCTCATCCATAGGTGTACGATTATTGTCCATTCTCTTCACGCACCCCCAACACCCTTAACCCCCGAAAATTGCCTGTCCACTCCCTTTCTATGCTTCTTGTTCTATTCATCAGTTTATTCTGTTCACCAGATTTTTTATTCACTTGATTTTTGGATTCACTTGTTGATAGATATGTATTTGTTGTTCGTAATTTTTACTTTCCTTTTTCTTCTTCCTCATTCTCAAAGGATACCTTTCAGCATTTCATATAACACTGGTTGGGTGGTGATGAACTCTTTTAGCTTTTTCTTGTCCGTGAAGCTCTTTGTCCGACCTTCAATTCTGAATGATAGCTTTGCTGGGTAAAGTAATTTTGGCTGTAGGTTCTTGTTATTCATCACTTTGAATATTTCTTGCCACTCCCTTCTGGCCTACAAAGTTTCTGTAGAGAAATCAGCTGAGAGTCGTATGGGTTCCCCCTTGTAGGTAACTAACTGCTTTTCTCTTGCAGCTTTTAAGATTCTCTCCCTTGCAAGAGAAAAGCAGTTAGGACAGAAGGTGGGGTGGGAACTGGGAGGAGGGGAGCTATGGGAGAAAAAAGAGGAACAACTGTAATAATCTGAACAATAAAGATAAATTTAAAAAACAACAACAACAACAAAAAGATTCTCTCCTTGTATTTTGCTCTTGGCATTTTAATTATGATGTGTCTTGGTGTGGTCCTCCTTTGGTTCCTTTTGTTTGGAGTTCTCTGCGCTTCCTGGACTTGGAAGTCTATTTCTTTCATCAGGTGGGGGAAGTTTTCTGTCATTATTTCTTCAAATAGGTTTTCAATATCTTGCTCTTTCTCTTCTTCTGGCACCCCTATAATTCTGATGTTGGTACGCTTGAAGTTGTCCCAGAGACTCCTTACACTATCTTCATACTTTTTCATTCTTTTTTTTCTTCTCTTTTCTTTTTGCTTTTCCCACTGGGTGGGTTTTGCTTCTTCATATTTCATATCTTTGACTTGATTCTTGCTATCCTCTCATCTGCTGTTGGATCTCTGTATATTATTCTTTATTTCAGGCAGTGTATGCTTAATTTCTACTTGGTCCTTTATCATATCCTTGAGGGTCTCATTAGATTTGTTGAGGGTCTCACTAAATTTATCAGCAGTCTCTAGAAAATTCTTGAAAAACCTAATAACCATGGTTTTGAACTCTATATCCTGTCATTTTCTTTCCTCCATTTCTGTCATTTGTGACCTGTTTCTTTGTCTCCGCATTTTGGCTGCTTCCCTTTCTGAGTTAGGTGATCACTGAGAGGAATTAATCTCTAAGCCACTTGGTTATGAGAGCTGTGTCTGCAGTGGGAGAACTTCTGTGCTGGAGACACCCTTTTGGGGCAAGAGTTGTTTCAGTGGGGCTTTAGTGCTCACTGCGTCTGCCCCGAGTGTGTTCCTTGTGGATCTGAGTTTTATTTAGGGTGGTCCCACTCTGGCCACTGGCTGAGGCTGGCTCTTGTATCTTTAAGGAGGTGTTGATTTAGCCTTTGCCTTAGGCTACTCAGCCTTTTATATGCAAAAGCCTCTGATGCAGCTTTGGAGGGGCGGGGCCTCAGGGAGTCTGCAGGGCAGGGCAGAGCAAATAGCTATGACCACTTCTCAGCCCTGCGCTAAGAGACACTGGGTCTCTGTGTCCCATGGTAATTGCTGCAGGCAACGCTGAGAGAAACCTGCTTTGGATTTCCTCCTAGTGCCAGTCAGTCCCCCTTCTCCAGGTGTGCGTCTGGGTCCCCAGAAACTCTCCTGGAACTGGAGTTCAGAGCTTCCGGGAGCTTGTGGCTCTCTGGTTTGAAAAAGAACCATGTCCTCCAGTGCCAGCCCTCTCCCTGAGCCCTGTGTGCGCGCCTCCGTACCTCTATACTTTGCTTCCGCCACTCCTCTGAGTCTCAGACTCTTTCTAGTTGTAGAATTTTCACTCAGCCAGCCTTCCTGTGGGTGTGAGTGGTGTCCATGTTTTCTTTTCGTGGTTATTCTGAAATAGTTGTGCACGGCTGCATTTACAGTGTTTACTTTATGCCGCCGTCTTGCTGTCTCTGTAGTGAACAAAATTTATCACATAAGGAAGGGGTGAGAATGCAGAAGAAATGCTGAAGAAGGAAATGGGTAAAATATAACCTTAGAAAAATGAATAAAAACTCAATAATTTAAAACCTTGTTTTATGTGCCACTTAATGTGGAGTTCTATGGAATGTGTGAACCAAGCAAGTAAACCCCTTGGCTAGATCATTTCTTTGTTTTCAAGCTTGTTCTTGGGTTCATTAGTTTTCCACCCTGTGGTGTGTCATGATTTTTTTATAGAACCTCACACTGAGCTCCAAGCTTTTATCATTTATTTTGCTTTTCTGCTTAAAAGAAAAAAAATCTAACTGCTCTATAATAGCTCTCTTTTGATGAACTCTTCTGACTTCCCATTTATTAATTATAAATAATGTACTTTTAAGCCAACCTGTGGGTTGTGACCCCTTTGGCAGTCAAACGACCCTTTCACAGGGGTCGCCTAAGACCATCCTCAGATATTTGCATTACGATTCATAATAGTAGGAAAATTACAGTTATGAAGTAGCAATGAAAATAATTTTATGGTTGGGGGTCACAATATGAGGAATTGTTTTAAAGGGCCAGAAGGTTGAGAGTCACTGTTTTAAGCCAATATGTTCTAATATTTCAATATGTTGGTTAACAGACTGGATAGAAAAGCAAGTTAGTCTAATATTTTCTCTCTGGCTTGTGGTCCTTCACTATTTGATCTCAAAAGCATTTCCTTGAGACTGCAGCTGCAACAGGAAACACCACTCTACCAGCCAAAATGCGGAGACAAAGAAACAGATCACAAACGACAGAAACGGAGGAAAGCAAATGACTGGATATAGAGTTCAAAACCACAGTTATAAAGCTACTAAAAAATCTTCTACAAACTTCTGAGGAACTAAGTGAGACCTTCAAGGAACTTAATGAGAATACCAAAAAAATGGCAAACAACCAATCAGAAATTAAGCAAACACTGACTGAAATAAAGAATAATATACAGAGATCCAACAGCAGACCAGAGGACCGCAAGAATCAAGTCAAAGATATGAAATACCAGGAACCAAAAAACAGGCAACCAAGAAAGAAAAAAGAAAAAAGAATCCAAAAATATGAAGATAGTGTAAGGAGCCTCTGGGACTACTTCAAGCGTACCAACATCAGAATTATAGGGGTACCAGAAGAAGAGAAAGAGCAAGATATTGAAAACCTAGTTGAAGAAATAATGGTAGAAAACTTCCCACACCTGGTGAAAGAAATGGACTTACAAGTCCAGGAGGCACAGAGAACT
>PVJC01010242.1:28102-44323 GCA_004026665.1 Murina feae
GATGGTAAGATAAAGAGCTTCACAGACAAGGAAAAACTAAAGGAGTTCATCACCACCAACCCAGGATTATTTGAAATGTTGAAGGGCATTCTTTGAGAAGAGGAAGAAGAAGAAACAGGTAAAGATAAAAACTATGAACAACAAAGGGACAACAAATACCTATCAACCAGGGAATATAACAATTAAGTCAATAGAAATACCTGATGAACAGAATAAACTGGTGAATAGAATAGAAGTAAGGGCATAGAATGGGAATGGACTGACAATTCTCAGGGGGAAGGGGTGTGATGGGTATGGGAAGAGACTGGACAAAAATCTTACATCTATGGACAAAGACAGTGGTGGGGTTAAGGGCACAGGGGGGAGGGGGGAACCAGGTGGAGGGGAGCTATGAGGGTTTTAAAAAAAAGGAACATTTGTAATAATCTGAACAATAAAGATTTATTAAAAAAAAAGAAAAGGTAAAAAAAAAAAAGCATTTCCTTGTTGAAATGAAAAAAAAGGAAAGAAGGAGAGAAGAAGGGAAGGAAAAAAGGAAGGATGAAATAAATATTTACCAGAATATAATCTCAGGGGTCCTGCTGAGGTCAGTCTCCAGAGAAGAGGGAATGACTGGCCTAAATGCCGAATGCTTAGAAGGGAGATAAATGTGACCTGGCTGAGAGAAAGATAGCTGAGATGTGGAAGTTATTGTCAGTTACTAGTCAGATGCTGTATGTATCACTTCTGTTTCTGTTCTGCTTTAGTCATGTTGTGGATTAACTTCTTCTAATGCCTAAATCAAAAAGATTTATTTCAACAATGATGATTCATGTAGTACTTGAGAGAAACTGAAGTATTCGTGTGTGCTACAAAATGGAAGTATTCGTGTGTGCTACAAAATGGATTTTGATAGGAAGATTTAAAATCTAGAAGCCAGAAGAGTTCATCATAAGGGTGGTAGTACATGAGTTCTGTGTGTTTTATGGGGAGAGAGTTAAGAGTTGATCATGAAACATAGGTACACTGGACAGGGATTTCCAGGCAAGGGTGGGAATAAGTACAAAGGTAAAGAAGTATGCAACAATGTGCCAAATTCAAGAAACTGCAATATGTTTGGCATCTCTGAAATACAGGATTGGCAGGTAGGTGGTGCTAGGAAATAAGGAATCGTGCTGGGGAAGTAGACAGGAATCAGTTTATAGAAAGTTTTATTGGTCTTTTTGCAAGAGAGCAAATAGAGGTCTTTAAATTAGAAGTGGTTTGCTTTATGTGATTTTAGAAGATTTGAATAGATCTTAATCTGGACTGGACTGGTGGGAGAAGCCAGTGAGGAAGCTGTTACAGTGGTTTAGATGAGATGGTGAGGATCTGAGCTAGGGCAGTAGAGGTGGAGCTAGAAAGGAGAGGTTGGATTTGAGGGCTCTGTGTGAAATAGGATCAGTAGGCCTCAGTGACAGTTCAATGTATGTAACTACTGGTCTACCAATTCATCAAGGTAAGGAATAAAGGAGAGGCTCAGTCCTTAGAGGAACAAGAAAAAAACTCAGTTAAAGAGGTGTTGAGATACCTGTAGCCTGTCAGGGTGAGTCTCCAGCAGGAAGCTTGTTGCTTGTGATGCCAAAATGTGTCTTTGTTTGATTCTGAACCTTATGAAAATCTTGCTTGTTTAGATGCAGACTACTACAAATCTGGGATTGTATTGAGTAAATCAACATGAAGCAAAGAAAATATTCCCAGCCCAATATTCCCAATTTGGCTCAGTGGATAGAATGCTGGCCTGTGGACTGAAGGGTCCCAGGTTTGATTCTGGTGAGGGGCATATGCCCAGGCTGCCAGCTCAATCCCCAGTGTGTGTGTGCAGGGGTCGGGGGGAGGGAACAGAGCTGCAGGAGGCAGCCAGTCAATGATTCTCTCTCATCATTGATCTTTCTATCTTTCTATCCCTCTCCCTTCCTCTCTGAAATCAATAAAAATACGTTTTTTAAAAAGGAGGTGGGGGGAGAAAAGAAAATATTTCCCAAAGAAGTTTGAAAATACATTTTTAGGATTCTAAAATTGTTACAACTTTATAATTCAATCATTCTGCAGGGTGTGGCTGGCGTATCTCGCTCAGTCCCAATTGGCCAGACCCCATCAGCAAGCTAACCTACAGGTCAGAGCATCTGCCCTCTGGTGGTCAGTGCATGTTATAGTGAGTGGTTGAGCAGCCTTAGCATACATTAGCATATTACACTTTGATTGGTTGAATGGCCAACTGGATGACCAGACATCTAGCATATTAGGCTTTTAATATATAGGATAGCTTTTTAGACAAAGTCTCAAAATTTTCGTTATCTTTTCTCTCCCCTGAACATGACAGGGATTTTCACATGTTGTATATACTACTGAATATAATATACCAAATATTATTTAGCATTTTTGTACTCATTTTACAAAAACTGGTCCAAGATTTTTTAACAATAAGTAGTTTACTTACCAACATACTTTACAGCTTTGCTGTTTGTTTAGTTTCCTGAGGCTTCCATTAACAAAGTACCTCAGACTGGGAGTGTTAAACAGATTTTTTTTACAGTTTCTGAAAGCTGAGATGTCAACAGTGTTGGTTTCCTCTAAGGCCTCTCTCCTTGGCTTGTAGATAGTCATTGTTAGGGTTTGGCTGTTGATGCGGGCTATGAAAGAATTCACAACTAAAAGAAGAGATGCAGAGAGGGAGTTTATTTTCCTTTCCAAGAGAGCTAGTCAATACAGGGCAGGCGATAAAGAGTAGCCTGCTCTTTTAAGCAGAGGCTGTCGCTAAGTGACAGTGAAGGCAGGGGAATTCTGTTGAGGTTGAGTAGATATCTGGGGTTATCTTGAAAAGTTATGGTTTGTTGCTTTCCAAGAGACAGTCCAGCAGTACTTAGGAGCTGTCTTATCAGTATTTTTCCCAAGCCTGTAAAATATGCTTAGAGCAAAAGTTATGAAGAATTCAAAAAAGACTTATTTGAAAGGAAAGGGGAAAAGGAACTTTCTGCTAACTAGAAACTCCTTGGTGCAAATTATCCCTGAGATGTGAAAACAGCAGGGAGGAGATGGATGCAAGAATGTAGCCGTGCTTCTAGAACGACAGTCTGTGGCTTCTTTTATGCATTTGGAATTAAGAAGGGGAAATAAGGAAGATTACATAAGTGGGAGGAAGGCTGGAAGTTCCCTATGATTGGATTACAGGATAATTAACAGAATTGTGCTCTCTTTTGAGGGTGGTCTGAAAAGGAGGCATTTCAATGGACAGGGCTAGGTTGAGGCAAAGATAAACCATTTACTAATGAGGGTATGTATGTGCCTGAGGCATGGCTACCCACTGTGACCTGCTCAGGTAGAAATTTATGATCAGATCACCCTTTAAGGTTACTTTTGGTTAGATTTCTTATAGACCTCCTTTTCTATCCACAAACTTATGATATGAAGGGACCAAGCAGGTGTTATACCCAACTAAAAGGAAAAATAAAACAGCACAAATTTATATGGAAAGAAGAATGTTAAGATGAATGCAAATGGATATGAAACAGGTATTTCCACCGTGGGGAGAAAGTCACTTAGATCACTACCAGGTTGGACAGAATTTACATACTTGTCAGTTTCCTACAGTTAATAAATAGTTGCAAAATGCCTCCAAACCAATGAACAGGGATAAGCTGTGATCACTTGGAAACATGTGCTGTGGACAATGTGTAAGTTTGCACTGAAACATTTTATTTTTTCCTGCAGGACCCAGAACCCCCTTGGCTGTCCACTTGAGCCTGCTTATCACATTGTGTTTCTCTTTTGTTTTGGGGGACATGGAAATACATTGTTTTTGAGCGTGGAGCACAGGGGTCCCTTAATCTTCAATGGAAATTGCATCTTTGTTTTCTTAATAATAAAAAAGGTATTTAATCTATATGGTGACATCACTGTAGAATAAGGTGACCATATGTCCTGCTTTTGGCGGGACAGTCCCGATTTTTAACAATTTGTCCCGCGTCCCATGGCGTTTTAAAAAAGTCCGATTTCTGGAAAGAATGCATGAGAAGCTAGGGAACGGCGGGAGAACGGGAAGGGAATATACAGTTTTCAGCAGCCAAGTGGTCAATGGTGTCCCGCTTTACCAATGTTAAAATCTGGTCACCTTACTCTAGAAGCAACCTGATCTTGTTACTTGGCCCCAATGTGTAATCATTATACATCTCCTTTCCACTGATGCAGTGGTTCTCAACCTTCCTAATGCCGAGACCCTTTAATACAGTTCCTCATGTTGTGGTGACCCCAACTATAAAATTATTTTCGTTGCCACTTCATAACTGTAATTTTGCTACTGTTATGAATCATAATGTAAATATCTAATATGCAGGATGTATTTAGGCGACCCCTGTGAAAGTGAGAAGGCTAAAAGGGCTAATTCAAAGGTAGCCCTGATGTTCTGGGAGAATGACCTTCAGCTGAGGCATTGCTTCCTTCACCAAAACTGGATTAGCAAAAGAAGCCAGGAGCACTGCCCTGAGGGAAGGATGGATTGTTAGCTGACACCTAACCTTGGAACACCTGGGGAAAGGGTGGATTGTTAAACTGGGTGGAATCCTTGGAACACCTGGGGAAAGGGAAGTTGGGAGTTTCAATTCCTCTAGGGCCTGGAGGGAGGGAACACATTTGCAATACGATTAACTCTGGAAGCATATATGAGTCAGGGCTCCCACGTGTTACTTTGCTCTGATTTGGAACATTTCCCAGAGACTGAGCGTGATTAAAACTATGATTTCTCCATTCCTTCAAAGCGTAGCTTAGTTTTTTGGTCTTTCTGCAACAAAAGGGTGGTTTGACCGCCAAAGGGGTTGTGACCCACAGGTTGAGAACCGCTGCACTAATGGCTGCTGTCCTTTTACTTTGAAACTCAAACAGATCTCTCCCATATTAAGGTTTTCCCTCTTGTAGTCTCTAACTATAGCCTAGGCTCCACTCTCCATCCCCACCCCCAACATGTTCCTTTTTTTTCTCTCAGAACCCATTTCTTCTGAACCCTTTGACTGTCAAAGATCACAGTAGCTGGTACATCTTTTTAATAGTTATTTTATTGATTTGAGAGATCGATTTGTTGTTCTACTTAATGCATTTATTGGTTGACTCATGGATGTGCCCTGACCAGAGCACAACTTTGGCATACCAGGGAGATCCTCTGACCAACTGAGCTACCTGGTCAGGATGTACTTGGTGTATCTTAAACCTGGAGTCCCATCTTAGTTCTGACTGCAAAGCCTATACTTTTTCCACTAGATCGTTATAGCCAGCAGGAAAGAGTAAAAGGCATTTGAGTTGGACCTTGAGGGAATAGCAGTTTGTTAGGTAGAAGTAGATAAAGAAAGTACTTTAATGACACAAAGCTCATTGGCCTGGGCCCAAGTTCCTATTACTTGGAATAAACAGTAAGTGATAAAGCTGGGAGGTGAGTTAGCCCTTAGGCGTGTGTTATGCCTTGCACTTGCCTAGTGCTTTGTTTTAATCTTTACATCAGCTCTACAAGATAGATGTTGTTATCCTCACCTAATCCTTGAGAAAACCGAAGCACAGAGTGGTCCTTCTCGCAACTGAATCTGGAATCGCTCAGCTGTTAAGTGACTGAATTAAATTTGGAATCCCCTTCTTTTCAAACCTGGGACCTTTATTCTTTCTACTTCATATGAGGCCAAGGGGTTTTAAGCAGGGGTGTGAAGTGATTAGAATTGCACTTAGGAAAGAGTGATGAAAGGAAAGCGGGAGTCAGCTTTTTGACCTGATTCTATCATTTGAAGGCCTAACCCTTAACCCAGCATTAAAATGTGGAATTAAATGCAGAAATTTAAGTGCCTTGAAAGCCATCGAGAATCAGCTACTGGTAATGTGGTGTACACATCTGCAACCTCAGTATAGTCTTGGGGTTTATTTAAAATGCAAATTCTATACACTCTTACCTTAGATTTATTAGAACAAAAATCCCTGGGCGTGGAGCCCAGGAATCTGAGTTTTTAGCCAGCCCTGCAGGTGATGGTTAGTCACGCAAATGCTTGGGAAAGCCCTGATAATTTTCTCTGACCTCTGCCTTTCCCATTTCCTGGTGTTACCAGCAAGACAGGAAGATCTCAGTTCTTGTCTTCTTGAAGGAAAGAGTTCAATCAAGAGACAGAATGAAGCAAAACAAGCAAGAATTTATTGACCACAGCAGAAACACATTTAGAACGGTGAACTCAGAAAGGGCATGGAAGAAGCAACAGGGGAGCCTACGGGGCGGGATGGGGGGGGGGGGGCTGCCTTGGCTCACTGGGAAGTCAGAGAAAAGAGGACCAGGGAGATCGGTTCAGGGGTTTAGCCTAGAGCAAAATGCCATTTCCCATTGTTCCTTTGGTTGCAAGTCTTGTGGGGCCTATTAGAGTTTAGGGGATACATACCTGCCTGGGGAGGTGAGGAGAAAGGGGATGGCACAGGCATGCTCACCTGGGGGAGAGGGAGGGATGAGTCCTTTGTGTTGAGGGTGTTTCTCTCTCCTGCAGGTGGAAATCTTAGGGGAGGTCTCTGGGGGCGGCGTGGGGGGAGGTCCTCAATATAACATCACTTTTCCAGGTGTGCTCTTTCAAGGTTATGTTCTTCACTGATTGGTCGGCACCAGGGCTGGAGTCATTAGTAAATGTAGCTTGCTGGTCCTGAGGCAGCCACAGAGTCACTTGTCTGCTTTTGCTGCTTTTCTGGGCCTGGAGCTGAAATACAACTGAGGCCTAGATGTTATCTTTAGGGAGAAAAAGGTCAGGGGTCTAAACCACATGACCAGCGAGCGATATTAGAGGTCAGGTGATCTAAATCCCATGTTAGCAATATGCTAGGGGAGAACAGGTTACTCTGGGGGCAAGGTCCTTGTTTTCCAAGCTTTGCCCCTTTCTAGGCATCCAGGGCTTTCCACCCTGGAGAGTTTCTGCACCTGGTCCATTGTCCCTGCTCTGCTTATGTCTGTCTGTCTATAAAACACTGGTCATCAAGAGGGTGCATCTTAAAATGATTTCCTTGATAGTAGACCAGAAACTTCATCTCACATTAAGTGGTAACTACTTTATGATGAGGAATTATCATTATTTCTATCTAGGAATCTGACTCATAAACTGTCTTTAATACCTTTAGCGTTATACAGACTTCAGCATAGGCATTAACTCATATATAAAGGTGGTAGTAGATAGAAAAAAGTCTGGAAGGATGCACATCAAGCCATTGCCAAAGAAAAAGTAATTCCTGGCACTTGCAGAACAGGAGGAAAGACTTGATTCAGGGGGACCACAACAGGGGGACTTAGCAATGGGAGAGAGAGAATCCGCTCAAATCCAAATACAAGGAAAAGTTGAGATTTATATCTGAGGAGCAGAGTGGGGTTTGGTGGATCTTTGCTACACTGACCTAATAGGATTCTTGCTGAAGGCAGACTAGGGTGATCAGATAATACTTGGGAGATGGTGGAGGATGGAGAATTTGATCAGGTACGGAGGGTTCTTGACAGGATTTTTGCTAAAACCGGGTTCTTGGAGGACATGAAGCTTACAGGACCTGGATCAGATTTGGCCAAGAAGAGAGTCTTTGTCACCACTAACAGTGATTACTTCAGTGGGGAAGGATAGGGTTTTTCATTATGCTTGCCTTATAAGGTTAAAAGGAATCTTACGGCAAAGGTACTTACTTCAATTTCCTCACTTTTTCTAAAAGAAAAAATAATCTTCCTTACAGGTTTTGTGTGTGAAGCTGCGTGGAAGTCTGAAATGCTATCAAGCACATCTTTACAGCACAGTGGCGCCACCTGATGGTAAGCTTTCAGAGCACTCCTTTGACTCCTATGCTGATTTATTGCCATTCTTCCAAATCAAATGAGAGTGTGAGTTTTGAGCAAAACATACTTTTCTTGCATCCCTGACCCCATGCCACCCTGCATCTGGCTCCGTTCAGTTTCTCCCTTTTCTATTGCATGATATCTCCCACCCCAGCAAGCAGAATAGTTACAGATGAATGAGAAACATGTCTGCCCTCAAAAACTTAACTCTTTACCTAGGAAGACTCTAAGATAATCAGAATAAAGTGTGATATATGCTATGATAAAACGTCATAGGATGGTAGGGACATCTGTAAACTGTAGTATGGTGAAGCCACTATAGGAGCCATGCAAATGATTATGGGAATTCAGGGGCTTATGAATACATGGTTAAGCATTCCTTTTAGAGGTTTTTATATTTTAAAGTTACTGGTACCTTTATAAAAAGTAAATTTTATCTATTTTTATATTGTCTTTTTTTTCCTTAACAGAAGTAACAGTTAGTTACAGACACGGCCTTCCCTTGATAACACTCACTCTACCATCCAGAAATGAACGCTGTCAATTTGTAGTCAAACCCATGTTATCAACAGTTGGCTCGTTTCTTCAGGACCTACAAAATGAAGATAAAGGTGTCAAAAATGCAGCCATCTTCACAGCAGGTATATATATCTATATTTTTTTCCACTTCGTCTTTTTCTCTTTTTCCTTTGTTTTGCTTCTTTACTTTTTAAGAAAGAAATCGATTCTTCAATTATTTTTTCCATCACCATTTATCCCCACTATACATTTTCCACCTCCACCCACCACAATCACCACACTGTTGTCCATGTCCCTGAGTTCTTCCTCTTTTTTTTTTTTTTTTTTTTTTGCTCAATCCTTCCATCCCCCACACAACACCTTATTACTAAAGCTGTCTTCCTGCACTCTATCGATGAGCCTGTCTCTGTTTTGTTTGCTAGTTCAGTTTATTAAATTCCACATATGGGTGAAATCATGGGCACTTGTCTTTCTCTGACTGGCTTATTTCACTTAGCGTAATGATCTCCAGGTCCATCCATGCTGTTGCAAAGGGTACAATTTTCTTTCTTCTTACACCTGACTACTATTTCATTGTATAAATGTATCACACTTTCTTATTCATTCATCTGATCCACTAGGGCTGCTTCCAAATCTTGCCATTGTAAATTACTCTGCATATATTCTTTCAAATTAGTGTTTTGGGTTTCTTCAGATAAATTCCCTGAAGTGGAATTGCTGGGTCATAAGGCAGTTCCATTTTTAATGTTTTGCAATGATTCTTTATATCATAAACTAGAGGCCCAGTGCATGAAATTCATGCATGGTCAGGGGAAAGGGGTCCCTCAACCAGCTTGCCCTCTCTCACAGTCCAGGAGCCCTCAGGGATGTCCTCCTCTGTGGGAGGCGACCAGGCTGATCAGGGGAAGGCGCTGCCCCCATCACCCTGCTGCTGCTGCCACTACCAGCTGCTGGCCCTTGGCCCTTGCTTCTTAGTGCTGGCCTGCCCCCCCCATCCCCTGGTGGGCAGGGGATGATCTGGGGCCAGGCCAGCTGGGGGAGGGGCTGTGGGAGGTTGAAGCACAGCAGATTGCACCCCATCCAGACTGGTGGAAAACAGTATAGAGCTTCCTCAAAAAATTAAAAATGGAGCTACCTTTTGGAATACATCCTCAGAATCCTAAAACACCAATCAAAAAGGAGACATGCACCCCTGTGCTCATAGCAGCACTATTTACAAAACCAAGATCTGGAAATGGCCCAGGTGCCCATCAGCAGAGGAGTGGTGAAAAGGCTGTGGTACACTTACACAATGGAACACTACATGGCTATAACAAAGAGGGAACTCTTAACCTGTGCACCATTAGACCTGGAGATGCCGCAGTCTTCACAGCGAGGGTTCAGGAATCTGGAGAAGGGCTGTGACATAACTGGATATACTAGATAAGAAATATAAATTTGGAGGCCTAACCCTCTAATGAAGTGGGCTCCCTGAATGTCCGGCTTTTTATTCACACATTTTGCCCTTTAGCAAAGCAGACGCACATATCAAAGGTAAGGTTTGGTAAACAATAAAGGATTATCAGGTTAGGGGAATTGCCCTCAGCTGTTTGGCCAGCAGCAGGGTAATATAATGCTGATATTCAGCCCTGCTGAATATCAAAGCCCATCAGCCTTTTGAGGACTTTTTGCATTTATTATGACCCGCTGGACTTAGCCTTCAGCATGGAGAGTATTATGCTAAACCAGTCAGAGAAGGACAAGTACCATGTGATCTCATTGACATGTGGAATCTAATGAACAAAGTAGGCTGATGAATGAAATGAAGGAGCATGGATGCATGGAACAGTCTGGCTGGTGGCAGAGGAGAGCGGGTGTGGGTGACTGAATAAAAAAGGCGAAGGGATTAGCTAAAGAACATATATGCACATCCCATGGACACAGACAGTAGTGGGGTGACAGCCAAGGTAGGGGAAGGCAGGTGGGTGAAAGTGGGCAGGCAAAGCAGAGAGAGCATGGGGACACCTGCAATAATGTCAGCCCTTAAGTGTTTTAAATTTAAAAATAAATAAAAGCAGTGTGCCAAATAAAATAAAAAAACGAGGCCCAGTGGGTGGAATTTGCCTGCATTTAGTTTGGGCATGAAAAGAGTGTTCACAGTTTTGCCCATGGTGGGGGTTGAATTATTTGGCATTTCCCCAGAAAATGATCTCACCTCAGCTGATAAACAGGAGACAGACAGCCAAATTCCAGGAACAGGCGCAGGTGCAGACTTGCCACTGGAACAAAAGAACAACAGAGAAGCAGATGGGAGGCAGGCGATCAGGGTCTTCCTGATTTTACTGGCAGTATTATGGCTGTCACACACATACTAATGTAGCTGAAATAGCTCCAGTGTAATGTAGCCAAGCAAATGCCAGGCCAGGAAAAATGTTCATCTTGGACTGAATGTGACGTACTTATATCACTGTTCTGAAGGAGTAATGATAGAGAAACTCCTACACAGCACCAGCTTTTTACTTACTGTTCAATGACTTTGCTTTCTTCACATCTGGGTTACATTAAAGTTTAATTCAAAAGTATAATGCCACAAATGAGGCCATGTAGGAAGCTGTGCAAAAGCACACGGAGGTTAAAATTTTCTAAGAGATTTTTTTTCCTGAAATGTTCCTAGAATATTTGTAATTACTGTTAGACACTCTCCTACCTCTTTCCACCTCCATACAATAAACCACAGAAATGCAGATTTACTCCTTAGTTTAATTATGTTTATTACTATCTCTGCCACTCCCACCTTTGGCAGTTTTGCTTTTTATCTTTCCTAGAATAGAAAGGGGGGGAGCCCTGTGTGTGGTGGTGTGTGGTACTATTTGCCTATCAAGGTTTTCTTAAAATTAAATCCTTATTGTTCAGATTATTACAGTAATCTTTTTCCCCCCGTAGCTCCCCTCCTCCAGTTCCCACCCCACCCTCTGCCCTTACCCCCCCCCCACACACTGTCCTCATGCATAGGTGTATGATTTTTGTCCAGTCTCTTCCCACACCCCCAACACCCTTTTCCCCCTGAGAATTGTCAGTCTACTCCCTTTCTATGCCCCTGATTCTATTCTATTCACCAGTTTATTCTGTTCATCAGATTTTTTATTCACTTGATTTTTAGATTCACTTGTTGATAAATATGTATTTCTTGTCACTTTGTTCATAATTTTTATCTTTACCTTTTTCTTCTTCTTCCTCTTCTTAAAGAATACCCTTCAGCATTTCATATAATACTGGGTGGGTGGTGATGAACTCCTTTAGCTTTTTCTTATCTGTGAAGCTCCTTATCTGACCTTTAATTCTGAATAATAGCTTTCCAGGGTAAAGTAATCTTGATTGTAGGTTCTTGCTATTCATGACTTTGTATATTTCTTGCCATTCCCTTTTGGCCTGCATAGTTTCTGTTGAGAAATCAGCTGACAATTGTATAGGTACTTCCTTGTAGGTAACTAACTGTTTTTCTCTTGCTGCTTCTAAGATTCTCTCTGTCTTTTGCCTTTGGCATTTGAATTATGATGTGTCTTGGTGTGGTCCTCTTTGGATTCCTTTTGTTTGGGATTCTCTGCACTTACTGGACTTGTAAGTCTATTTCTTTCACCAGGTAGGGGAAGTTTTCTGTCATTATTTCTTCAAACAGGTTTTCAATATCTTGCTCTCTCTTTTCTTCTGGAACCCCCATAATTTGGATGTTGGTATGCTTGAAGTTGTCCCAGAGACTCCTTACACTATCTTCATATTTTTGGATTCTTTTGCTTTTTGTTTTTCCAGTTGGGTGTTTTTTGCTTCTTCGTATTTCAAATCTTTGACTTGATTCTTGCAATCCTCTAGTCTGCTGTTGGATCTCTGTATAATATTCTTTATTTCAGTCAGTGTATGCTTAATTTCTAGGTGGTCCTTTTTCATATCCTCGAGGGTCTCACTAGATTTGTCGAGGGTCTCTCTAAATTTATTGGAGGTTTCTAGAAAATTCTTGAAAAACCTTATAACCATGGTTTTGAACTCTATGTACAGTCATTTGCTTTCCTCCATTTCTGTCATTTGTGACCTGTTTCTTTGTCTCCACATTTTGGCTGCTTCCGTGTGTTGATAGAGTGGCTTTCTGTGCTACGTGTCCTATAGGGCCTAGTGGCTGAGCTTCCCCAATCACCTGAGGTGGACACTCCTGGTTCACCCCTTTGTGGGCTTTGTGCACAGTTTTGTTGTAGCTAAGCCTTGATTGCTGTTGGTTTCAGTGGGAGGAATTGACCTCCAGGCCAATTGGCTGTGAAATTCAGCTGTGTCTACGGTGGGAGAACTTCTGTGCTGGAGACACCCTTATGGGGCAAGACTTGCTTCAGTGGGGCTTTGGTGCTCACTGAGTCTGCCCCCTGAGTGTGTCCCTATGGATCTGAGGAGTGGTAATCTGGATGGTCCCACTCTCACCATTGGGTACACTGGCTTTTGGATATCTAAGGAGGTTCTAATTTAACCTCTGCCTGAGGCTACCCATCAGGAGTTACAGAGAGATTTGCAGACTCCTCTTCTTTGTTTGGGGTTTGGAGGTGCCCAGATGAGGCCCATCTGTGAAGCAGTGAAAGCTGCTATAGGGCTTTTGGCCTTCTTTTGGATGTTCTGGGTCTCTCTGACTCAGCTGCAGTTTGTTAGGTAATTTTAGATTGCAAAGGGCCAGGCCATTCATATGCAAAAGCTTCTGTGCACAGCTTAGGTGGGGCAGAGTCTCAGGGAATCAACAGGGCAGAGCAAACAGCTATGGCTGATCCTCAGCCCCAACCTAAGGGGCCCCGGGTCTCAGTGTCCTGCGGTAATCACTGCAAGCATCTCTGAGAGAAAGCCACCCTTAAGTTCCTCCCAATGCCAGACAGTCCAGTTTCTCCCCATATGAGTCTGGGTCCCCAGAGACTCACCTGGAACTGGAATTCAGAGCAGTCAGGAGCTTGTGTCTCCCCCCTGATTGAAATAGACATCTGCGCCCTTAGTTGCCAGCCTTTTCCGAGCATGCCTCTGTACCTCTGCGCTTTACTTCTGTACCTCCTCTGAGTCTCAGTGTGCTTTTCTCGTTCCTTCTACTTGTAGAATTTCCACTCAGCCAGCCTTCCTGGGGTTCTGGATGATGTCCGTTTTGTCTTTTAGTTGTATTTTTGAAGTGGTTGTGCTAGGCAGCAATTTCAGGTGTTTACCTATGCTACCATCTTGGTTTCTCACCTACCAAGTTTTAACGAACACAAATCAATCACCTATTCATTGTATAAATGTATCACACTTTTTAATCCACTTATCTACTGATTAATAACCTGTTGGACTTGGCTGTAAGCAACAGAAATATAGGCATGGGCAGGCTCCGAGATTGAGATTGCCAGAAAGCCAGACTCAGAAGGGGGCAGGAACTGAGGGAGAACACAGCAGACCAGGTTGGCCCAGGAGCAGCCTGATGAGCTCTACTGTGACATCCCCAGCCCACAGCTTCCACCTCACCTTCTCTGGCCTTGCTGTAAAGGTCTGCACCTCCCCTGAATCTTTCTGTGACTGTCTGCCGATACAGTCTCCCCAGGGACATCAGTCTGGATCCCAGTCTGGCTGACAGGGTGAGAGAGGAAGCACCTGCCTGCTCTGCGTGGTCCAGTGGGATGAACAGTAGAGCAAAAGGAAGATTCCTCTCAATGGGAACAGTGTTGGGTATAGGGAGCTCCCCAAAAGGCAGAGGTCCACTACTGTTCTGCAAAGACCTGGGTTAGTATTTCTCTATATATTGGGAAAAAGTTCTTACTGCTCTAAAACAAGAATATATTTTTGCCTTGTTTCCTCTTTCAGATGGCAGTGAGATTGCAACTTCAACCTTGATGGGATTTTTGCTAATGAATGATTTTAAACTTGTCATTAATAAAATAACATACGATGTAAAATGCACCAAGGAAGGTAAGAAACACAGCTATGCAACCATCTTAACATTTCCTTGTAGGCATGGGACTTTTATCGGGAGGTAGCTTATCTTAGCGAATCTTTTAAAATCACCAAATGACCAAGAAGGCTTTGGAGAGCTGTGTTTAAACTTTTCTAGTGGGAGTGTTGGTGACCAGTAGAAGTTGCCTAGCAGGACTTTTTGTCTCATATACTCTTTTTAGACTTTTAAGAGTTCACTTTAGGAACTTGACATTAATAATCTGACATTATTGTGTTAAGAAGTAGGCTGGAAAATCATGAACTCAAATGTGTAATTTTTTATTATAATTTCTCTTTTTCTGTTTACATTACTCATCTTTCTTACATGTTGTCTACTTTTCTCATCATAACCCTTACCATTTTAAAAACATTTGTCTTAATTTCATGGTCTGATAATTCCAAAGTTTCTGCCATATCAGATTCTGATTATTGCTTTGTTTCTTCAGACATTTTTTCCCCTCTCCTTTTACCTTGCCTGTAATTTTTTGTTGAAAGCTGGATATGATGTATTGGGTCATAGAAACTGAAGCAGGGAGTCTCTAGTGTGAGTTTTATGTATATCCGGATAGGCCTTAGACCTGACCTGCAGATATGAGGCCAGTGAGCCCAGGTCTCACTGTCCTCAGGGTTAAGAGAAGCTTGACTGACTCAGACTTGCCCACCCTCACAGTGTAAATTAAATTAAAAGGGGTGCAGTAGGCATGGTTGGAAGGAAAATGACAGAGGAATTGTATGAGGCTAATGGAACAAGAAGTTTATAAAATAGTAAATTTGCAGTTTTTTTTAAAATGCATCTACAGCCCTGCCTGATATGGCTCAGTGGACAGAGCATCAGCCCACAGACTGAAGGGTCCCAGGTTTGATTCCAGCCAAACCTTGCTTGCAGCCACAATCCCCGGCCCTGCTCTGGGCACGTGTGGGAGGCAGCCGATCAATGTGTCTCTCTCAGATGGATGTGTCTCTCTCTATGTCTCTCCCCATCCCTTCCACTCTCTCTAAAAATCAATGGAAAAATATCCTCGGGTGAGGATTATCAAAACAAACAACAATGCATCTACACTCCATCTCTTTTTAAAAAATATATATTTTTATGATTTCATAGAGGAAGAGAGAGGGAGACAGAGACAGAAACCTGAGTGATGAGAGACAATCATTGATTGGTTGCCTCCTTCACACCTCCCCACTGGGGATTGAGTCTGCAATGCAACCAGGGCAATGTGCCTGTTGCAGAAAGACCCAGAAAAACCAAGTGAGGCTTTGAAGAAGTGGAGAAAACACTGTTTTAATTACACTGGTGGACTCTGGGAAATAATTTCCAAATCAAGAGTGAAGTAACACACAGGGGCTTTGCTTTTTATAACCTTCTGGGGTCATTGTTTTGCAAATATGCCCCCTTCCCCCTTCGAGGCCCTACAGGAAGGCCCCCAGGTGTCCCATGGTTTTGGCGACAGAACAGTCCACCCTTCCCAGGGCAGCGCTTATGACCTCTGTAACAGGTTCTGCAAGTTCAGTTTCTGGGAAGGAGGCAATGACCTAATTATAGGTCATTAAGAATGCACATTGAGCCCTAACTGGTTTGGCTCAATAGATAGAGCATTGGCCTGCGGACTCAAGGGTCCCAGGTTCGATTCTGGTCAAGGGCATGTAACCTTGGTTGCGGGCACATCCCCAGTTGGGAGTGTGCAGGAGGCAGCTGATAGATGTTTCTATCTCATCAATGTTTCTGGCTCTCTATTCCTCTCTGTAAAAAATCAATAAAATATATTAAAAAAAAGAGAAAAGAATGCACACTGAGCTTGATGGCATGAATTCCAATGCTAGCCTGCCAAAATATCAGGGTTACATTTGAATTAGCCCTTTTTAGCCTTCTCATGCCCTTGACCAGAATCAAACCTGGGACCCTTCAGTCTGCAGGC
>PVJC01010243.1:0-44222 GCA_004026665.1 Murina feae
GGCCCCTAGTAATCTTATAAGACCACATAGTATATGTGGTAAACCATTGACCAAAATGTTGTTATGCAATGCATGACTATAGTTATGATGTGCGCATGGTATGCTGGGTTAAAGCCAAATGTTTTAACCAAATATACATCATGTAACTTTTATAGAGCCTTGCACTCTGGTATCACAGAATTGATGCTGATATCCACTGACTAGCAAGAGTGTTTATAGATAAGTAGTGGTATCATCGTCTTTAGATAGGGTCTAGATTATTGCACTCTTAATTATTCTTATTTTTATTTTTCTAAGTACATTGGATTTTCAATATTCTAGACAAAACATTTTAGATACCAACAAGGTTACAGTGAGTTTTAGCAGAGGCATGATATTATCACTGCAAAAAAGAAAGAAATCTTAAAAACTGAGATCTGTGCTTTTGAAATTAGTTTTATATAAATATGGAATCTTGTATATCCCCAACACTGAAACAATTTAATCAAAATATGAGGCTAATATTTTTTTTTCTTTTCTGATTATTCATATAACTAAGGTTAATGGACTGTTGCAATTAATGACTCACTCCTTCTTGTCTACCTCCTACTCATGCCCCAACATACATATCATGAAAATGCAAAGCCTGTATCATTCCTATGTAAGTTATAATATATTTTAAATGGTCAGAATGGCTCTCTTTTTGGGATTTCAGAAATTCAAGACTCCATGGAGGAAATTTTTTACATCCATGCCAGTCTATGCAATAATTGTCGCAAATTTCTGTAGAAGCTGGACTTTCTATTTATTGCTTATTAGTCAGCCAGCATATTTTGAGGAAGTCTTTGGATTTGAAATCAGCAAGGTATGTGAAAATTATCTCTATGTAACTAGTGCAAAATTTTTGTATTGATGTGAATACTAAGTTTCTTTAACAAGATTTTATCTTCTAAATTTCATGAGTTATTTATATATTCCGTCAATAAGTAACCTCTGGGAAACAAAGACTAAGCAAGATGTTTATCTACTTCCTTCAAATATCTGCTAGAACCTGCTCTCTTTTTTTGCAGGGAACACAAACAAAAGAGACCTACTCTCTCTGCCCACGTGGAACTTACATCTCAGTTGGGGTGGGCAGCAGTGTTGCCCTCTCTCTGCAATTAAACATAACTTCTTCTTTTTAATTCTCACCAGAGGTCATGCTTAGAGAGAGACATGGAGACATGGAGGAAAGGGGGAGAGAGAGAGAGAGAGAGAGAGAGAGAGAGAGAGAGAGAGAGAGAAACATGAGAGCGAAACATCCATCTGCTGCCTTCTGCACAGAGCCCATGGCGGGGAGGGCGGGGGTGAGGGGAGGTTTGAGCCTGAAACCCAGGAATGTGCCCTGACTGGGAATCGAACCACAACCTTAAGGTGCACAGGATGACTCCCAACCAACTGAGCCACAATGGCCACCCAGGGCAAACGTAACTGCTTTTAAATATCTTATCACAGACTATGTAACAGTGAATGTATAAGTGCTTCATTAAGGTGGAATTGCTATTACCCATCTAACGCTTCTTCAGTGCTCTCAGAAATTTGGCTGGCTAAAAGAATTGAGGATAACAAAAAATATCTGAAAACATGCTTATATGATGCTTCTCCAGTTTATTTATTTGACAAGCACTGTTAGATTCAGAAATAAGAATATGTTTTCTGTCCTTAAGAATTCATAGATTGGTGGTATAGACCAAAAAACAAACAAACAGAAACAGAGGAAGCTACCAATTACAGCACTGTATGCTAAATGCTATTGTATTTAGGCATATATTCATAGCTATGATGATATAATCATTTTGAGGTTTTCTATAAAGATGAAATGAACATAATACTACTACTTTATATAAGGGTTTGAAATTTGCAAGGTCCTGTCATATTCATGAACAACCTCGTGTGATTGAATAGGGTGTAACTATCAACATTTCTCTTGAACTGATGTAGAACCTGAAGCGAGGGCTGGTATTTAAATTGGCTAAAGCCAAGCTAGTAATAAATGACAGAATCAACTCTAAGCCTAGATTCTTCGACTTTTTTCAATTCCCTCTACTGTGCCATTCAAATTCAGGTAAACCACACATCAACTTAAGCATTTAGCAAGTATTTGCTGAATGCCATCTCTGTGCCAAGCCCTTTGCTGAGTCCTGAATACACTTGTCTGGGCTGGCAATGGACTTGCCATTTCTCTTCATGTCATTACCTAAGTCCAGCTGGGCTCACTATTCATACGCCTCTACTTGAAAGATCATCTGAGGCCTGGAACTGAAGGAAACCTGAGTTAGGAGTAGCTATTCTAAGAGCCCTTTTGTCATCCCTGTTTCTAAGGAAACTGTTTCCTCCATCATCGAGAAGAATAATGCTGCTTTAGACAAGGCTCTTCTCCCTGTAGCGGATCAAACGCTGCAGAGTAGCCTTTGGGAGCTCTGAGAGGTGTTACACTTCTCAACAAAGGCTGCGGGAGGTGTGAGTCCATTTTCATAATCTAGGCCAACTATGACACTGAGAGGCTATTAATAAAGTCAGGTCTCCTGGGGGAGAGTGAAGGAACCAGCTGATGTTAATGAAACTGCATGGTCATTCTGGCCCTGGAGCGCCACTTAATTGAAAAGGCATGAGTGAAAGCAACGGTATTTTACAACAACTGAATATAATAATAACCAGATGGGTTGATTCGATTCACTTATTATATTTTTAAATGATGGATCAATTCTACGCACGCAGATTGGCTTGATGAGTTTGATTATACTGGTAACAATAACAAAAAAAAGACTCTTGACTTCTGAAAAACATGTAAAGGCGGCGATGGAGGAACTAGACCATGGGCTTTGGATTTAGGCTGACATGATTCAGGAACAAAACTCTACGATAAACTATAACAATGATAATATAAAACATTTCTATCCAAAGTGAGAGAGAAAGTTAAATAGCTTGGACATTTAATCTATTTTAGAGTCATTCTCCATATTAATTAATCGTCCAAACAACCCAAACCTTGGGTCATGGCGCCACATTACACACCTTGGAAAATAAAACACAATCTTTGTCTTAAACCTTCAGTAGTCTAATTTGAAAGACATAGTTACATCAAATAATAAACTTATCCAGCACTTGTCAGGAACTGTGCTTCAAAGTATCCATAGTAAAAAAATATCCTTATATGTTTATATTTAAAATTTACTAGGTCCACATGTGGTAATACATATCTAACTAAAATGTATTTTATTTATACTTCTTGCCTCCATAATTTCTAGAGAATAGTGCCTTGCACATAATTATTGGTAAGAAATCGTGTGTTGAATTGATGGTGGGTTAGATTTTTAGATTTCATAGAAACTACACGGTGTCCCAAAAAAATGCATACACACTTTAACAGCTGATAGCTCAATTTTAAAAATGAAATGTATTTTAAAACACTGTGTTTGTAATTATTCAAAGTGTGTGTATATATATTTTTGGCACACCTTATATATTTTATTGTATGGCAATGTGACCAAATACTGATATTTGACATAAAAAATGCCTAAAATTGAATAATTGATCTATATTTTCTGGGCTTTTAATTTATAGAATCTAAACATAAACCTCATAAGATATATTTTTTAACATACTATAAACATTGTTAGACTTATTAATTTAAAAATGAATTTAAACTACAGTCTCTTCAAGATTTTGTAGGATATACTATATTTTTCCTTCTGACTCTATCTCTATCTCTATCTCTCTTCTACTCCCCACTTTTTGCTAATAATACATTTTTGCAAACATATTTAAGAATATAAAATGGGCACATAAATGTGAATCACTCTGTGATAAGATCAAAGGTAGCTTATTCATAAACTCAAAATTTACTGACTCATAGCACAGAAGAAAAGTATTATCCAGAACACACAAAGGGATCCAAATAAAATTACTTGGCTTTTCTCATTTATTCTGTTAAAGTTACTACTTATTCTAGGAATAAGTAAGTGGTCATTTGGGACAGAATTCTTCCTGCCTTTGCCCATGAAGTGCTTTATGATGAGGTTCAAGAAAACCAAGACCATTACATTGGCCACATTACTTAGGATCACATATATTTCTCCCCTCTTGTCATCAGGTCGGCATGCTGTCTGCTGTGCCACACTTGGTAATGACAATCATTGTACCTATCGGGGGGCAGATTGCAGACTTTCTAAGAAGCAGGCAAATTCTTTCAACTACTACAGTGAGAAAGATCATGAATTGCGGTGGTAAGTACCTACCTCCACGATGTTAAAAACATACTTTTAGTTCATGAAGTTCTAATCTGCATACGTAACTTTTTCTATACGTATCACATATGCTGTTACATTTGTGTCTTCGTTGTTCATTTATAAACATTTTCCTATCTTACTTTAGATTTTCATAACTCCTACTTTTAAATAACTGCATCGCTAACTTGACCCTTGCCACCACTGAATCTTAAGGTTGCTTTGGATGTTTTTTATTCAGCGCAAGGAAGGTTTCAGGAATCTTTGTGTAGAAATTATTAGTGTTATTGTTATTTTTAAGAGAGACTGCCAGAAGTGGTTTGCTAGGGCATTTTTAGCTCATTGGAAAAAATTTGCACAAATTTCTGAACGTTTTCACGTGTTTGTTTCTGAAGGTTTTGGCATGGAGGCAACCCTGCTCCTGGTCGTTGGCTATTCTCACACTAGAGGGGTAGCTATCTCATTCCTGGTTCTTGCGGTGGGATTCAGCGGATTTGCTATATCTGGTAACATACACTTTTTTTAAAACTTGTACTTGTGACATCTCATTTAGGCTGATGACAAGATGATCTGTCCATCTCTCTCCATATAGTCTACCTTCCTATTTAAATATTTGGGCTTGAGAAAGTTTACTCAACATATTCCCACTGAAAACTAAATTAAAAATAATAAAACATTTAGAAATCATTACTTAGACTTGTTACTACTCACTTTCTCCCTTCTTGCTATTTTTATTTAATTCACTTATGTTTTGGTTATGAGAACATATCCCCTTCCTTCTGTGGAGTGAGCATCACATATGAAGCATAATATGAGAAAGTACACCTCGTTTATTTCTCATTATATCCCTGAGCTAGATTAGCAAAAAAGGTAGTTATTAAGCACCTGCTGGGTACCTAGAATCTTTTAAGGAGGGTGGTGAGTATGGTAGAGAATGTTTTGTAAGCACTTCTAAGAAGCCTGGGATTCTCTGAGTTAAAAGTTCTACATGTATTTCAGGTTTCAATGTTAACCACCTGGATATTGCTCCAAGATATGCCAGCATCTTAATGGGCATTTCGAATGGTGTTGGCACATTATCAGGAATGGTTTGCCCTATCATTGTGGGTGCGATGACAAAGAATAAGGTAAGATGGAACAAAAGAGATTATTAGTTGTAGAAGATTCTCTCTCATGGCTGGGGAAAGGGTTAATACATTCTCTTTGGCATTTCTATCCTGGTCGACTCCCCACACTTCTGAGGGAGATGATTGAGGCTCAGAAGAAAATATCTAAGAACTCTGAGTGACCCCTCTTTCCCAAGCAGTAAGCAACATGCTTCTCAACAACCTTGTAATATTTCTGATACCTCTGATGTAGTTAACAGATAAAACCTTCTGCTCCCAGCTTATCAAAATAGGCAAGCAGAAATCTCATGAGCTTTATTTACAAACCTCAATTCGGACCCCTCTGCAGTTATTAGTGGAAGAATATAATTATCAGCTACTTGTCCTGATGTGTAGAGCTTCAAAATTATGGTTTACTAGAGGAAAATAAAAGGAGTGAGAAAAGGATATTAAGTAAATCAATGATATTTTTAAAATTAGCTGACCACAGATGTATTTGGAATTATTTCAAAACATTAGATTTAAATTACTTTTAAAATAATGAAAGTTACAGTGTTACAGAAAGTTTCTGTCACAGGATTTGCTTCATATAATCAGGAAGAGGGGTTTCCTCTATGGCTAGCATTATATGAAAAGCTCAATGGTGGAACATTTAGATAAGATGTCTTATGCATGGGAGTTTGTTTTCACACGGCCACTTTTGTCCCTGCAGTCACGCGAGGAGTGGCAATATGTCTTCCTGATTGCTGCCCTCGTCCACTACGGTGGAGTTATATTTTATGGAATATTTGCCTCAGGGGAAAAGCAACCCTGGGCAGACCCTGAGGAAACCAGTGAAGAAAAATGTGGGTTTATCCATGAAGATGAACTCGATGAAGAAACAGGGGACATTACTCAAAATTATATCAATTATGGTACCACCAAGTCATATGGTGCCACAACACAGGCCAATGGAGGTTGGCCCAATGGCTGGGAAAAGAAAGAGCAATTTGTACAAGAAGAGGGACAAGACACATACACCTATAAGGACCGAGATGAGTATTCATAACAAAACTATTCGCTGAATTTATTTTTAGTGTCTGTGATTAACTTAATTGTGATTGCACAACATTTTAAAAAATATGTGGTGTGAACATATAAACATATCAACCAGGCAAGTCTCGCTGTAAAAATGAAATGAAAACAAACTCATGAAGTTACCATCAAGTGCAATCTGTAGAAGTTGTGAAATTCCATCTTTTCCATTCAGGTCATCTATTCTTGCATTTGTGCTTTCAAGATTGACTGATCAGAAACTGTAGAAACAAGTAGTTACTCATTGGATTTATAGGAGCTAAAACTCATCACCATTTAATAAAGCACAGCTAAAACAGTTGGCACATTTCCTCCTACAAAAGTTAGGAAGCCAAAGCTACTTGATCATATCAAATGCACTTATATATTTGTTACACTGTATTGTAAGATCTTATGCAGAAGTCGTGTTAAAAACAAAACAAAAAAACAAACAAACAAAAATGTAATGCTGTCATGTTGGCTGCAGCAGATGTTGACAATGTTTATTGGGTGTAAATCATGAAGTTAGAATATCTCTCAATTAAAGAAGAACATTGTGGGCTAGCAACTAGCAAGGCGTACTAAATAATTTTTGTTATTACATAATGTGAGCTATTTTGTTAGTTAACAAAAGGAATGTCTTGCAGCGGCTTATATGAAATGCTGGCATAAACGCATATCTGTGAAAGAGAACTTGTAAAGTGTGGGGTATGCTTCATGTTCTTCCATTCACTTACCTGACAGTATAAAACACTTCACATTTTAATAAATCGGACTTTTCACATAGCATATCACATAACTTTTTTGCAAAAAAAAAATAGAAAAAGACTTCAATGTATTTTTATTACAACTTTGTACAGGTTGTAACTTGAATTAGAAAAAAAAAAAGATGCACACACCATAAAGAATCTAATGAGAAATTTACTATGGAAATAGAGCCCTGAAAATGCAATATCAACAACAAAAGAAATAGAAAATGGTTAGATATTCTTCTTCCTTAATAATTAAATGCTATATGAAACGTGTGCCACAGAGCTATATATAATATAAAAAGATAAATTTAATAGAGAGATTGTAAGTAGATAATTTTATTATTTAAAGTCCCACTTAAAATATATTTGTCTTATATAGGACAACAAATTATATTAAAATTATATCTATATCTATATATATATCTGTATATCTTATACATATCCATACACAGAAACATAATAAACAATCTTCATACAAAAAAAATAGCATACACCTAATGTTGGGTTAGGGGATTGCAATTTCTACTTTCATAGAGTCATAGAATTTTAGATGGGGGCAGAGGCATTTTGCTTGTTACTTCTTAATATAACTCCACAGTAATTGCAACATTTGTGTACCAAGCAATAAGTGCAATGCATAAAATTTCCTGTCTGTATATTACCTTTATTTTGCTTGTGGTATCTTTTGGGTGGTCGGAATGATTTTTTCTTTAAAAAAAAATAACATCAGACCTCTTTTTCATGTTCTAAAATGATGATAATGCATTTCCCAATTCAACTCAAAATATTATTGGTGTATTGAACTGTCTGTTCTGGATATTTGATCTGTTCATTGTATTGTGCTAGTGACTAGAGGCTCTGCTACTGCAAATATAAAACATAAATCTATTTTAAAAATGCAAACCATACCTTTTGCTTTGTGTCTCAGAGTGATGTAATGTGATCACAGCTTTTGTTGTATTGAATGAAAAGATGTGGGCTATCATTTTGTTGCTGCAAAAAAAAAGTGTTAATAAAATGCTCTATTTATCCTTTTATAAAGAAGCAATACTTTAATTTGGGTTGATTTTACTTAGATTGTAGCTTTAATGTGACTTTAGTTTGCGTATGATCCAATGAAGCCAAATCTAGGCTCAAGAACATCCTTTTAGCCACTTGAGATTTAATGGGGAAACATGGCATGCTTTAAATTGTGGGATGTGGTTCTGTAGCGAGAACCATACCTTCCTGCTAACCTTCCTGAGGAAGGGTTTTCCTTCAGCCTCTAAACGCCCCAAAGCAGGGCTGCTATCGAGGTGCTCCCTTGTCATTTAAAAAATAGTTTCAGGTGAGAAAGCTTTTCTCAGCCGCTTTTCATGCCCATGCTGCAGGGAGGCTAAGCCTGGAGGGGAGATTACATCAACTTCCTCCAGTGCCTGAATCTGCAGGAGGGAGATGGATGGGCTGAACTTAACTAAGCACATTTTCCATCCGTGTTTTTTTTTTTTTTTTTCAAATTGCTTTTGTTCCTGTTTCTCCCCTGGATTTCTAATAATCTATCCATTTTCCCTTCTCCCCTACCCCCTTTATGTACATGCTGCCTCCTTCGGCTTTAAAAACAAATAGTGGCTGTTGATATTTCATTCCACTATAGTGATACCATGATCAGGATGAGGGTTTTTTATTATTATTTTTCTCTCTATTCTCATGCAAGTCCTCCAAATTGAATTGTCATTCAGCTGCTATCAAAAAACACTTTATTGACGTAGGTTGACCTACACTGTTCAGTTCCTTAAAATGCTCAAGCTTCTCTATGCCTCTCCCCTCTTCATACACCCTCGTTACAGCCAGGCGCCTAAAAGCTGCATGATCTGGATATATTATCCTGTCCCTTACCCAACTTCAGCAGCTCTTGTTGAATGAACACCTCCTCAGCTTTCACCAAGAACAGGCAAAATGAAGAGATGCCTGTGCTTGTGTTAAATCACATCTGAGGACCTGTTTTATTGCTCTTGCTCAGTATGCAGAAGTTGAAGATTGTTGCATATTGGAGCCCCTTACATGTCCAGCGTGGTTCAGGGTTTGAGTTCTGAAGGAGGCCACACACAAAATGAAGAGAGAGAGACTAGAAGAGAATCAATTTGGAAACTGGGGGACCAAGCGTGGCATCTTTCCTCTACCAGGGTAGATTGCCCCACCTATGCCTGAGTCTCGCCAGCCTTTTATTGAGTCTCTGAGAAAACAACCATATCCTTAGGCAGGAAATTCCAAGGAAGAATTTTACATGTAATTAACAGGTGGGGATTTGACAATGTTTCAACTTAAACAATGGGTGCATAGCTCTCACCTTTCAGAGCAACCAAAGTAGGTCAAAAACAATCAGTTTCCAGCATAAAAATAATCAGTTTCCAGCAGTCGCAGTTCTAGGAACTGGAAGAATGCCATCCTGATGCATTACAGCACTGTCAGTAATTAGGTAGGAAAGGACACATCCCCTTTGTCTCCACAAGAAGCTTTAGAGACATACTGTTTGACTCAATTGCTGTTTTTCCCTCTCTTCCTCAGTTTTATTTAGTTCTGTTTTTTCATTGTTTGTTTTTTTAGTTATTTACCGCTGACTTTATTTTAAAAGAGGCAGTGAATGAGGGATCCAATAATAATGATAGGAATTATTCATATGTGGTATATGAAACACCAGAAACTGTTCTCAGGGTTATTTGTTTAAAACATATTTTTATTGATTTCAGAGAGGAAGGAAGGGAAAGAGAGAGAGTTAGAAACATCAATGATGAGAGAGAATAACTGAATGGCTGCCTCCTGTATGCCCCCTCCTGGGGGTTGAGCTGCAACCCCAGCATGTGCCCTTGACCGGAATCAAACCCGGGACCCTTCAGTCTGCAGGCCGACGCTCTGTCCACTGAGCCAGACCAGCTAGGGGCTGATCTCAGGGTTATTTATATTTATAATCATTTAACCTTAAAAATATTTAAAAAACGAATCTTTGTGTTAGGTACTATTATTAACTCCATTGTATAAATGAAGGCACTGAAGCTCTGGGAAGTTAAGTACCTTATCCAATGGTCACACAGCTAATGGAATAAATTTAGGATGTGAAACAAGCCCTCTGTCTCCAGACCTTGTACTTTTCATCACTGTTGCTAAGTAGCTGTGTGACTTTGGTAAGTTAATTTCTCTGAGGCTCAGTTTTTTTTGTTTTTTGTTTTAAATATATTTTATTGATTTTTTACAGAGAGGAAGAGAGAGGGATAGAGAGTTAGAAACATTGATGAGAGAGAAACATCCATCAGCTGCCTCCTGCACACCCCCTACTGGGATGTGCCCACAACCACGGTACATGCCCTTGACCGGAATCGAACCCAGGACCTTTCAGTCCACAGGCCGACGCTCTATCCACTGAGTCAAACTGGTTAGGGCAAGGCTCAGTTTTTTCATCTATAATATGGCACTCTAATATCAAGCTGTTTTTGCAATTAAATAAAATAACATATCAAGTAGTTAGCTCAGCACCCTGCACATTAGTAAGAGTTTAACAAATCTGACTTCCCCTCCCCTCTTTTCCCATAATGCTAAGTAAATATAAGGTATTAACTCAATTATAATTTCAATGTCAGATTCATCACAATGGGCCATTTTGGAAACTATCTGGAGACACTTATATTCTTATAAAAAATTACTCAGGTTGGTTACCTAATTATTTTTCCAATTGTATTTTATAGATTTTATGTGGCACAGAATAATAGGTACTATATAGGGTGCTATATGTACCATATAATACAGAATTCTAAAAATGTGAGCATAAAGACATGAATTGGAAGGATACACACAAATTCACAATGGTTGCATCTAGAGAAGAAGAAAGAATGAATTTGGGAAAAACATTCAAGAAGTTTCAAAATTATTTTTTAATTTTGAATATGAAGCAAATATGAGAAAATAATATTGGCTTATTCTTAGAATTCATGTATGACTTTTTGTTATATTTTTATGGTACTGTTCTCTATTTTAAAATGAAAAAGCAAGCAAAAATCAGAGAAAATATTTCCCCCAGTGAGCACAAGTCTTATTTCTCTCTAGTTGTTTTTTTTGTTTGTTTTGTTTTTAATTAGGGCTACCACTGAAGATAATATCATGATCTTCAAGTGTATTTGATAGTTTTCAGAAGCTATATAATTTAATGCAACCGCTTTGGGAGAATGTGTTTATTTTAAAAAGTCAAGGTAAAGGTAGAATTTTTCACATTAATGAGCAGGGTTGTGAATCCAAATGAAGTTCTTCTGCACAGAGAGAATAAATGTCACCATGAAAGCTGTCTTTCTGACAGATCTTGTCAGAGTCTACTGCACTATTTCTCAAAGATTTTAAACAGGGGGTGTTAGGGACATGTCTCTCCCCATGAATGTAGTGTGGGACTTAGTATGTCATCATTAGTCTAAAGGAACATTAACTCTTTCAATTCCAGTTGCAGTAGGATAGCAGAAAAAGTATATGTTTGGGTTCAAGCCCTAGATCTGCCACTGCCCTTTATATAATCTGAGGTGAGTCACGTTAGCTTTCTGGGCTTCAACTTCCCCACCTGGAAAATAAAGGGGTTGGTTAGCTTTGAGCTTTTCTAAAGATCCTCCCAGCTCTGAAGCTCTGAAATTTTCTGACTTTGTTCTTGCTGACAAATAGCTGAGTTCCTCAAGTCAACTTGAAAAAGTATTATGGCTGTTCTCAGAATTTCACTAAATATAAGACTAACTGCTTACTTTCTGCCTACTTTCCTATTGACTTAAGTTAGGAATGGAGCTAACAGTAGGCCGAAATGGGAGGCTCCTCTCATCCTGGTGCTCTTCTTTCTGTGATGCTCCTTTCTTCCTGACTCATAGGCAGCACCTTGCACATTCTTACAGGACTTGGAACTTAGGATATCAGAGGATCATTCATTAGCCAAAAACCCTGCAATGAGTTGAAATCCTTATGTGAACGCATAAATCTAAATTTTAATAACAGGTGACATTCAACTTTTACTATTTTAATGGGACATATTATGAAGTCCTGGCATTGAAAATGATGGAAATGCTTGCTTAAACCCACTCATTTTAGCTGAGGAATCTGCAGCTAGGAAAGTGAAGTGGCTGGTTAAAGCTTACCCAACTAGTTAGTAATGGAGGGGTAGCGTGGAATTACTTCTAGAGATTCACAACAGTGCTTTTGTGATCATTAAGAACCACTCTGTCATTAAGTTAGAGAGTTTCTTGAGCAATAAGTATTTATTGAGAATGTTCTATGTGGCAAGTGCTAGGAATTATGATGGGGAAAAAGACTAAATTCTATGGTTTCATAGAACTCTAAATACAGGGGGAGTGACAGTGAAGACATGAACCGGAAAATCAATTACAGTTGCGATAGATGCTCTGAAAGAGAAGTATAGGTGCTTTGATAATTTCACATGAGGAACTTGACTTAGTCTATGGACTGAGGAAAATTTCCTCTGGGATTTGACATATAATGTGAGACCTCAAAGGTGAGTGTGAGTTAGCCTGGCAGAGCATGACAGGAAGAAAGTTTCAGAAAGAGAAAAAGGTATTTGCCAAGGCCCCATGCTAGAAAGAACTTGGAAGTACTTTAATGTTAATACTACTCAAACATTAGTGGGATTTATTATGTGGAAGTGCTAATCAACTAAACTTAAATCTAGCATACTAAGACATTTTTCCAAGAGCTATGATATTTGCCCATCATTACTGCATTAAACATCTATTAAATGGTGTGCAGGCCTATTAACTGTACTGTGTAAAATACTAAAATAAATTAGGTATGGTCTCTGCTCTTGAAAAACTTGTAGTTTCAAAGAAATATGGATATAAATAAAAATAAGTATAGAATGTCATCTAAGCAAAAAAAAAAAAAAAAAAAAAAAAAGAGCGAGAGAGAGAGAGAGAGGGAAGGAAATTCTCTCACCCGGACATCAAAGTCTGCATATCAACATGTATTTAAACTCATTCCTTTTGTAAGTACACCATTTTATAGTTTTCAGAACACTTTTACATGTCATTTACCACAATGTGCAATTAGGCATTTATTTGTTTGCTTGTGACTTTAACCTTAAAATATTTTTTTCTTCAATTAATCCATAAATGCCATGGCCATATCTTTTGCTTTCCATAGTGCATCCACAACTAAACATAGATTAGAAATGCAACAAATAATGAATGGAAGAATGCATGGCATATTTGATATGCAAGCAAAATGATAATATACTCCATATTAAATTAATCCTTCTTTTCAGAAGGGAACTTTGAGAAAGATAGAGAGAAAGCATTGAACTCGACTTTGAAAGTGCCCACCTTATAAGTAGGGGAAGCACATAGAGGCAGAGGCTACCTCATTAGCAGATCGTGAAGGTGTAGCTCTCATAGTGAGTTTGGAGGTGTGAACAGGTGGTGTGGTGAGCGATCAAGTATACTTAGGAGCATATATGTGCCTACATGGGACAATTAAGCTGACTGTGCAGTGCATTAAATGCCAGACTAAAGTGTTCAGATGCTATCATATAATTAAAGGCATTTTAGTGGGGCCTGAGATGATCAAATCTGTCTTGCAAAATGTTGCAAGGAGTGGGGAGAGACTGAGAGCCGATCCTGTACCAGAGTGCCGTGAAAGACGGGTGCGAGAAGGATGATTGCCCTGGGGACAATGGTGCTCTCCAGATGTCAAGACAAGGGCCTGGAACATTCATTCCTTCTTTATCCACCTATTTCCAGCTCAAACCCAAGAGCAGATGTGGATAGTCAAAATATATTCACAAGTACACGATTCATGCCTTCTGCCCCTTGCATCATCATGCCAAGGTAGCATGATCTATTTGTCTCTGTCTTCCAAAACTTCTCAGAAAGAACTACAGGCAATATTTATGAGATAACATTTTTTTCCTCTTCTTTTTCAAAATACTGTCTGAAATTCAAGGTTATACACAAAGAGAAGACAAAGTGTCTCAATTTTTTACTTTATTTTCTTTCTCATACCTATGGATAGATTTATTCCAGAGGTATACCCAACCAAGTTAGTCTCTTTCCTCAAGGCAATCAATGCACTCAACCCAGGGAACAATAGACTCTTAATAGTAGATTCAACTTAAGCTCTGACCATATCCCCATCATTTTTTTGTGTGTTTTTTCATTGTACTTATTTCTTCTTTCAGGACAGACATGATTCTTTATGATGTGCCAGGAAACATAAATAAACCCTTGATGTATCGCTAGGGGGTTGCCACTGTCAAAATCGTGCTTCATCAGTAATGGTGGACATTATAGTTGCCTGTATCAAGGGTTTATTTTTAAAAACATAGAAAGGCTGGGTAATCAAAAACACCTCCCCCCCCCCTCATTAAAGGTTGCCAAGTACTATGAGATGAGCATTGGATTTGGCTTTACTTCACACTTCTAAACACTTATGAGCAAACCATTTCATTTCTGGAGCCCAATATCCTCATCTGCAAAACAGACATAACAATGCATAGCTCTGTGAATTATGGTAAATATCAAGGATGATAACTTGATTTGCAAGCTTTGTAGATCTTTATAAGGTGCCAAACAAATACAGAGATTTTCAGTTCATCCATTTGGGTGAAGGTAGCAGCTCTTTGCAAGAGGCTCCCAGTAAAAGGAAAGTATTTAACTGGATGGAAACATACTAGACAATTAATAACTATAATAAATTATAGTTTTATAAATGCCTGCAGACATCCTCCCTTATTTGATCCTCACTCTAGTGCTGTGACATAGACTGGAGAAGGGTCTTTATTCTCATTAAAAAAAAACAACAAAACAAAACAGAAAAATGAGACTTAATGATTGGTAGCCTTTGATCTATCCAATTTGGGGCTAGAACCCAGGACTAGTGCTAATTTAGATAGACCACAGTACTCATTCTTGGAGGATAAACCCAAGGGAAGTAAGTCCTAAGACGGGTGGTCATTGGACAGAACTGCTCTTCAGGGACAGTGGGCTTCATAGGGGCACCCCTGGGGGCATGTGGGCAGGAGCAGCCACATGACTTCATGGAAGCCCTCTGTGGGGTGAGGAGAGAGGGAGCACTGAGAAGGAAGGGGATGGGTCTAAAAGGTTGTTATGTTATTCTTTGCTCACTGGCAGCATGATACTTTTATTTCCATGAGGTCCTTATTTTTAGTGTCTTATCCTTTGGGCTTAAATTTGTGCTCCCAATGCCCAGTCAACGTTGCTCAGTGGTTGAGCATCTACCTATGAACCAGGAGGTCACAGTTTGATTCTCTGTCACAGCACATGCCCGGGTTGTGGGCTCAACCCCCAGTGGAGGGCATGTAGGAGGCACCTGATCAATGATTCTCTTTCATCATTGATGTTCCTCTCTCTCCCCCACTCCTTTCCTCTATGAAATAAATAAAAATGTAATCTAAAAAATAAAAATTGTACTCCCCAGCAAACTCAATGAAGGTAGGATTCACATCCTATTTATCTTCAAATGTTCACACAGAACCCAAACTATACTTCTTATGTAATAAACACAGAATCAAGTGGAGGGGGATTCAGAACACTTCTGTATGAATTTCCTAGGACTATCGTAATAAAGTATTATAAACTGGGTGGTGTAGAACAACAAAGTATATTGTCTCACAGTTCTGGAGGTCAGAAGTCTGAAATCAAGATGTGGACAAGGTCATACTCTTGCTGAAGGCCCTCAGGAATGATCTGTCCCAGGCATCTCTCCTAAGGTTTGGGTAGTTCCCTGGTTTATGGAAGTATAACTCCAATCTCCACATGGCATTATTCTCTCTAGTGTGCATGTCTGTTTCTTTACATAATATTCTTTTTATGAAGATACATTGGCTTAGGGACTAGTCGAGTATGACCTTATCTTAACTGATTACATCAGCAATGACCCTATTTCCAAATAAGGTAACATTCTGAAGTATTGGGGGTTAGAACTTAAACATATAAATTGATGAGGGTCACACAATACAACTCATAACAACCTCCCTCTGGTCTTAACTTTCTGGAAACCAACTCCAGCATGTTGTAATTGCAAGAGTTTCATCAAAAGGTTAATGGAACTTGGGGACTCAACAAGGGTTGAGTCACACATGTAGTCACCTGTTGGGAATAGCTGATGGCATTTCCCAAAACCTGAATAGGATACATTAGATTGTTTTCTGCCAGACAGCTCAGAGCATCTTAACCTACACGTTATCGCCTCCTACTGGCCAAACACCTGAACAGCCGTAGGCTAATTCCGGTTCAGACAGTGGACTCTCTAGGAAACCCTGACCCTTTGAAGTGTATATCTCTGCCTCGCCTCAGGACAAATTGTGTTAATAAAAAGCATGGGATCCTGAGACAATACCTTAGACCTTAGACCTGAGAACTTAGATCGTAGCTCCTTTAGCTAAGCTCTTCTAACCCCCCAAATGCCTTTCAAATTATTCTTCTGCTCTGGACTCCCATTTAATCTACACATAGCCTTCTCCAGATTTCCTGAAACTTTCTTAATGTTGGGACAAGAACCCTAGCATTAACTGTTTAAGAGATTGTGTGATTAGTAACTAGAAAGCAACTATTCGATGTCTCAATTTCTCCTCTTTACTGTGGGTATTAAGACTCTTGAAAATGGTTGTTCCACTTAACTTGCATTCTGGACAAGGAACGCATCACAGAAATGCTGTGCAGCCATCCTGCTGACAAGGAGTCAGTGTGACAAGACACGCTGTTGATTCCCTCAAGAATCAGATGGCAGAAGTCCTATATCAAAGAGCAAGAAATAAAATGAGCACCAGAGACAAGGGCATAACACAAGTGTATTTGGCTATGTGATTTGTATCCCAAGTCATTCATGAGTCTGACTTCTCCCACGTGGTGGTTTGTGTCTTAGTCTGCACTTAACATTGCTCAGAAAATTCAGTGAAGCAATTCAATATAAGGACAACCCAGTCACTGCAGGAGGTAGAGCTATTTTTTAGAGTAGGTATTTATTTAAGAATCAACAGTGGTACTTATCTCAATGTGAGATCTTTGAAGTGTATGAAACTGGTAAGTTGCTCAAAAGTCAATAAAACAGAGCCCCTCTAAGTCATTCTGTTTCTGAGTTCTAATGAGGCCACACAGGAGTTACACCTAAAGTCTACTTCTGACTCAATGCCGAACTTTCATTTGAGGGGGAGGGGACTTTCCTTGGGCTGTAACATCCATCTGAGTCACTGACCGGGCTTCTGTTGCTTTTGGTGTGAAAGAACTGATCTACCCAATGTTTATAAAAGTTTCGGCGCAAACTCTTCCTGCTCTCACCATGCTAGCCTGACTGGGCATTACTTACCCATTGCTCACCCTCTATGTATGGACTGCTCTTGGTCAATGAATTATTATGAGGCCAATGAAATTTGAAAGGTATACCTTTTTCTTTGGTTGCCTGGTGTCAGGGTACATTGCTTGGCATGTAGAAGTCTGGCTGGGTGTCAACCCTAATGGTCTGTTCCTTTGTTCCAGTTGCCACTCTAGTCTTTCCTTTACTTACAGCACAGCTCAGGGCAAACTGAAGAGTTTACAAAGGTTCATCAGAGAAAGAAATCAGGATTATAGAAGAGTTTCATATAATTTTTCAGTTGGAATTAGAAACTCAAAGGCTTATAAGGACCAAGCATATATGCAAATGAGGGAGGAAGGCTAATGGGGATGTCCTGACAGGGAAAACCCACCACGACCAGCTGAAAAGGGGCAGCAGCTTCCCGGTTCCAGTTGACTATAGCTATGTGGACATGATATCCCTATTTTTCAAGAGAGGTTAAAAATCCAGGTATTTCTGTGACATCTCACAACTGTTGCTTTTTTTGGTCAGCAAATATAAGGGCAACTTAACAATGTGAGCTAAACAAAATATCTCCAGGCCAATATGACCCTCAAGTTCACATGTAACAACCTCTGGGCTGGCAATTTTAGGGGTTATATAGCTTGGGAATTCCTTAGGCATCTCTTATAGGATGTCCCACATTCTTCACAGATCTGATTTCCTGGCAAGATCTAGGAATAACTTCCTGCCCTGCTCTTGGCCTTTTTTCCCAGGGTAGAGGTCACCTTTCCACTTTAACTTTAAGCTATGCTCAAAAACAGCTACCCACCTCAGATGCCAGACTTGAGAGAGAGAAGTTCTGAGAAAATATTTTCCTCCTCATCCAAGTGTCAAGTCTGCCTTCCATTCAGTCAACAAATATTGACTGTGACCACACATTGTCAGGTCCTTTTCCAAGTATATGCATGTATATCATGGAGTTTATTACATGTCCAGGAGATATATTTTTAAAAATAAATAAGTAAAAAAGATAAAACTGAAGCTCATAGATGCAGACAACAGTATGGAGGTTATCAAAGGGAAGAGGGGTGGGGAGAGGTAGCAAAGGGTAAAGGGGCCAACTATGTGGTTACTGATTATTTGACTTTGGATGGTGGGCACACAATGCAATATAGAGATCATACATCCTAGTATGTACACCTGAAACCTATATAATCTTATTAACCAATGTCCCCCCCCATACATTTAATTAAAAGTACATTTAAAAAATTAAAAACATTGTATACTTTTAAATGAAAATTAATGCAATGAAAAAAGTATGAAAAAAGAAAACTTCAGAATGGTATATGTTAGGGAAAAAATAAAAGAGGGTAATGAGAGAAGATTGAGGAGAGGGGGGAGTTCTTCCTTAGATTGGGTTGTGAAGAATGCCTCTCTGAGAAGGAATTTTGAGTACGGGGTGGTATTTGATCTTGGCCCTGGAAGTATGGAACAGCTGTTCATGAAAGTATCTGGAAGAAGAGTACTTCAGGCAAAGGGAGGGCGAGTGTCCATCTCCATCATGGAATGAGCTTGGCCAGTGCTTCTAGGGCTCAGTGGGAATGTGGAGTCTGGGATGAAACGCAGCTGGGAAAACAGATGGGAACCAGGACGTGTATGCATGTTAGGGTAAGTGCCAAGGGAACTCATCATAAGGTGTTCAGTGGGAAGTGATATGATCTGCCTTAAATTTCAGAATAAGACATGAGGCTCCCTTGTGGAGGATAAATTGTAGGGGAAGCATGAACAGAGGCGAGAGACCAGTTAGGTTATTGCAGTGTGCAGTTGACAGATAATGGGGCTTGGACTTGAAGACAGTAGTCATAGTAAAGATGAGAAGCTGTTAGAGTTTCAGAATATTCTGAAAGAAATGCTAACAGATTTCTCAGTGGGTACTGGATGATGAGGTGAGGGAGAAAGAGGAATCTTGCTTAAACCTCTCATGATAATATTGGTGAAGAATTTTCTACTCTACACCTGAACCTGAAGAGAAATCTAAATGGCTCCAAAAGCTGATATGGCCCTAGCTGGTTGGGCTCAGTGGATAGAGCATCAGCTTGCAGACTGAAGGGTCCTGGGTTTGATTCTGGTCAAGGGCACATCCCTGGTTTGTGGGCTCAATCTCCAGTGGGGGGTGTGGAGGAGGAGGCCAATCAATAATTCTCCCTCATCATTGATGTTTCTCTCTCTCCCTCTCAGAAATCAATAAAAAAATATATTTTTAAAGAATCTGATATGCATTTTGGAAGAAATGGGGAGCAGAAGGGATATCGGAAAACTGCCAGCCATTCAGGTTTTTATGTCTAGGAGATTCAGAGAAACAAACAGATAATATAGAAAGTAGCCAAGAAAGGTAAAACAAGAAAAATATCCAGATGCTAAGACCGCTGCTTCCCAGGCTCTGTGGCCTTGAGACCCTGGTCAGATGCGGACCCCGCGGGCAAGGCTGCCTAATAAGTGACAGGGAGGGCTTATGAGGAGGGCTCTGGTCCTTTTCAGGCAGCAAGAAAGACATCTTTGGAGGGACTGTGCTTTGGACCTGCCCTTTCCAGTCCTGCAAATACGCTCATTTATAGAAATTAGATTGCTTTCCTCCTTATATTCATCAACTCTGACCATCCCCCGCTGATCCAAATGTCTCCCCGCTGGGTCTGCTATTTCTCTCTGCTTCAAATCCCTGCTCCTTTCCCTTGCCATTTCTCCTCTGTTCCACTTACAATTTGTCTTGGTCTGACCTTTTGATAAGCTTTAGAACCACAGCAATATGTGCTCTTTAAATACTAGAAAAGACTGTATATTTAAAGGAAGGGTTTGATGAAGACAGTTTAAAGTTCTGCCATTTTCCAAACCCACTTGATATGAATGGCATTGTCTATGATATCATGATCAAGAGAACTTTCACCATTAGTCTTTTGGCCCGCAAGGCACTTTTGCTTTTCTTTGCAGAAACAATTGAAATAAAGAAGAGAAATCCAGGTCTCACTGACACAGAAAATATTTTCTTGCTAACAATTTCCACAAATTTTTTTATCAGGATGAACTGGTAATTGATATTAAAATCTATGTATTAAACATACATGTGCCAGTTATAAGTACCATGAGGCAACCCAGAAGTGCACCATCTCTCATGTTAAGCAGATATACATATGCTTCTTTAACTAGCTCAGTCACCTAAAAGCTTTAGAACTTGTGCAAAACACCTCTCTGGGGCTTCAAAAACTTCACCCGTGAAGTAGGATGATAGTGGTCGTAAACATAAACAAATACAGAGACAGAACAGCTTTGAGCAGACTGTCATCCTACAGCTGGAAGGCTGGGGAGGATTGGGGGGGGAATTAAGAGATCAACTGAAAGACTTGCATGCATGCATAGAAGCATAATCAATGGACACAAGAACCTGGGGGTTGGGGGGGAGAAGGGCAAGGGGAAGAAATGGAGACCTATCTATCACTTGTTGTAATACTTTAAGCAATAAAAAAATAAAAAAAAGATTAAATGTGAGAGACTGCATTAAGGACTTAGAGCAGAGACAGTTATGTGGTTAAGTACTCAATAAACAAAGGTCATCAGCACAACAAATAAACAAACAGTGCTATGACTTAGAAATTTAGTGATAAGTGACAAGAATCTTGGGGGTCTTTGATGGGCCCATAATAAAGGAGATTAAAAAACATAATGGAGTGTAAAAACCTAGTTAAAAAAACTGTAACTTGGATAAAATTTTAGCCAAGTTCTTGGGCCGATTAAGGACCACTTATGTGACTTCAGAGAAATGGAAGCATTTTTGTTGGAGTGTGAAATTATTGAAGAATAAGTGTTTATCCATGAGAAATTTTGATTGATATATTCAATTAATTGTATTTTCCAAAAATTAAAATGCACACACATACACACATACAAAACCATAGGGGAGAGTATTCAAATAAATTACTTAAGTTGAAATTTCAAGTTTTATCAGTTAATAAAATCTGAATAAGGTTTGAGAGTAAGTTTTGAGAAAGTAAAACAAGACGTTAGGTACACAATGAGAAGGTGGTGAAGTCAGAGTCCCAGGACCTTGTCAAAGTCACCATGTTCCTGAGGGCCGCACCTGAGCCTGCATGTGACAATAGTTTTCTTTGATTTTTTTTCTTTGCCTTTCTGTAAGACTTTAGATCAGCTGACAGTGTCAGTGATAATAAAATTCAACAAAAGGCCTATTCTTTAGATTTATGGGGAACATATTTAATAAAAAACAGAAGTTTTATAAATCAGATATATTGCGCACAGTGATATAGTGAGATAAAATAAATATGTAAGCACCTGAGCATTTTTAATGTTCAGAATGGAGTTTCTGATTAACACGATGATGCCTACATGGTATACTAGGGTTGAATCCCTTAAGAAATCAGGGCTAACCATGGAGGGAGATGTTTACTATTTGGCTTTGTTATCAATGGACAGTATTTCCTGATCATCAAATAAACAGTTTAAATTTTGAGCTTATCCCACATAATGTGGAAAAGCAAATCAACATTTGCTTTTGTTTAAGCAATAATTTCCAGATGTTTCTATTCATTGCTTTAAATATATATGAGTATATTTAAAATGTATGTTTATGTGTGTATATACATAGCCAGGTTTGTATATGGAAACAGTACAAACAAAATAAATGAAAAGGGTTTATTACAGGGTTTATTTGCAAAGTGTGGATTTGGTTAAAGGAAACCACCAAGGTATGTTGAAGCACTCCTAAGTTAGCCTTTTTTCTTCTTCTTCTTCTTTTTTTTGTCTTTACTGCCCTTGACTGGAATCGAACCTGGGACCCTTCAGACTGCAGACCAACGCTTTATCTACTGAGCCAAACCGGTTAGGGCAGTTAGCCTTCTTTTAATTAAAGTTCACCCCAACCACAGGACCTTCAGAGAGAGGGCATTTGAGTGGCTATATTTGAACCATTTGACTACCTCATTGGACAGAATCTAATGGGCCAGAGCAGATACTCGGTTGGGGGAAAACCAAACATAGGATTCATTCTTTCTATCTTTGTCTTATTATTTGCCTCTTTTTGCTTATCTCACTCCTGAATTTAATACAGAGATTTAGTCATTTATGTGGTGATAGACACTAATATTAAAAGGTCACTGAGAGTTATGGCTATAGTTTTTTGTCATCCCTAGCAGAGCCCTAAAAGACATACAAAAAATAAGAGACTTATAGAGGGAGCAGGTCCTCAAAAAAGATAGAAGAACAGGTGTCCAGGGAGAATCTGAAATCACAGAATATTTGGGCCCAATGGGAGAGGGACAGTGTAATAAAGAGTCTGACCACATTTTTTATGTTGCATTACTGCCAACTTTCAAGCATGCCCCTCTTTTTTCTTCTGCCCCACATCTAGGAACACTGGTAAGAGAGCCCAGTGCTCCTTCCCTTCTTACTAGTGGAAAGTCTCAACTATGCAAGACCCAATTTGAGACCCCTTGTGAGACCCCTCACTCTAGCTCCACCCCTTAACTGCTGTAAGCCTCAAAGCCATTTGCCCGCCCCTATTCTCTCAAGCCATTTTTTGGAACTGCTTGAGACCCTGCCCTACTGTCCCCAGAAAGCTTTATTATGTGAATAATAAATCTTTTTATAGTCTCTTGGAGTGTGTGATATCATCACTTTCAGCCCCTGAACTAAATTTTAGACAGGGAATCTATTCTCTTTCTGTGCCACAACCACAAGAGAAAAAGACAGAGAGTGGTTTCTGACATTTTAGTCAAGCTAGGACATCTTTTCTCCATTTTTTCTCCTTAGGTGGTAATGAGATTGCGTCCCTTTAACCTTATTCTAAACTTTACCTAGATTCACTGTAATGGCTCTCTGTTCTTGGAAATCAAGCGATCTCTGCATATGACCCCTGATGACCCTGCATTTACTGCAGCCCACAGACCTCATGAAGCCTTGATGCCTCTTCCTATAGCTGATAAATGTTGTTGACTGATTTAATTACATTTAGTTTGGGTTCTGCTATGCCCACAAAATGGCGTTCCTTGCAAACAGAAACATTATTTTTGGCTACATGAAAATAATAATTGCCCAGACTATAGATGAAGTTGTCACAGGAAATAGCTGACGCATAAGTACCCAGAGCAAAGGTGTGAAAGATGTAGAGACTATGTCACTGAGGCTGAAATGGTGCAGGCCTCCCGGGGGCAATGTGGTAGAGTCATTCTTTTTGGCTGTCAGGGTTGTTGTTAATTTTGTCTGCAATTGCCAGCAAAGTGCAGGAAGATATATGGGAATGAATTATTGATCTCCACTTGCATTCTGATTGGAGGTTTGCAGCTTATTTCCAAGTAACTCTTTTCATCTTCATGGCAATAAAGACAAACATCCATCTAATTTATCTCTGTGAGTTAGCACCTTTCACGATAAACTGTATTTGTGAAACAACTAATCCTTTCCTTGTTACAATCAGCAAATGAGCTACAACTGAACAGATTCTTGCATCTCATCAAAATTTAGAAATAGCAACTTTCATTTAAAAAAAAAAAAAAGAAAGATTCATGGAAGGGGAATGCGTCTTGTGGAAGGTTCTAAATACACTGAGTCTTCCAGGCTGGAGAACCCTAAAGCTCCTGTTTAAAAAAGTGTTGACAGTGATTGAGCAATATGTTCTTGCCCTCAAATTCTATCCCCTATGTTGTGAGAGCTTTTGTTTATGGATGTCAACGTCCCCGCGACTTCTTCCGTTCCCCCATCCCCCAGCCTGCAGGAAGAAAGGCAGCATCTCCCGTGTTCCGAGCTGAGCTGCACTGTTCTGAAAGCCTCACACTACATTTCTTTTTGTTTGCTCCATCCTCTGTAGTGCTGAAGAACTCTGGTTCCCTTCCTTCCATTCGCTTAGGAGACAATGCTTTCAAAGGACAACTTGGATCGCTGTGGACCACAAAATAACAAAATAGCTGTTGGAAACCTTTGGTCCCAACCTGCATGAGGATTTGATCTTTCACTATTTTATTTAATGAGGACGGGGACAGATTCACAGCTTCAGCACAGTTCACCTTTACAAAATAGACACAACTTTACCAAAAGTCCTAATAATTCAAAAGCATTCTGGTATGGTCTCCACAAAAAGACACACTGTCTTCTCCATCAAACTGAGAAGTGAGGCACACAAAGTCCAACACTCCCCCCCCCCCCACACACACACACCTGATAGTTTTTATTTTAGCATCCATTCCAGTGGCTCTTCCTATGCATGAGAACATCTCTGGGGAGAAAAGTTTAATTAGGTGCAGACTATGCTCAATAAAATTTTATCTTCTTAAAAATTATTCTTTCAACTTTATTATGATTGATTTAATTTTGAAGAATCTTTCATAATATTGTAATTTTAGATTTTATTTATTTTATTCAAAGTATACATTCTCTCACTGTGTGTGTACTATATTGATTCATATATTTCCTTGCATGTCAAGAAAAAATATACAAAAACCAGGTAATGTTTTATATTCGGGAGTAAAACTTAATGAAAAACAATAGCTTCTATTCCTGGAGACTAAAGGACAGTACGACTGAATTTAAACCAGAAGTCTTATAAACATTACTAGCCCAAGACATTTTTTCCAAGCTGTAGAGCTGTCATGAGATGCCTCAGAGTGTTTAAATTGTCTTCATTTGTTATTTCACTCTCACCCTCCAATTAAAGCAGAGTGCAAAGCTGCAGGGGATTGGGGTTGGGGTTCAGGGTAGCAAAAGAGGGAACAGCTATGCCAAAGGAAGATTTGTAGTATTGTATAAGATAGGCGCATCAGGCTCAGGAAAAGGTTATCTGACAGATTAGCTGATCTGTATAAGAAAGTAGGTGATGCCTTTAGTATGAATTTGGAGACACAGAAAACTCCTTCCTCATTCTCCTCCAAATATTCATTCAATTCAAAATATACATCCAAAGGCCTTCTTTATGCCTGGGGCTGAGTCTGATAAGAGATACAAAGATGGAAAAGGGACCCTTATCTTTAGGTGGTTTATAGTGTAGTGCAGTACACAGAAGAGAAAACATTCAGGGTACAAAGTGATATGTGTCATGATAAAGGGGAGCCTAGAACCTGGAATGGAAACCTTCCCCCAGTCCATGGAGCCAAGGAAAGCTTCCTGAAGGAATGATAGGCTGGCACCTTGTGCTCAGCCGGCACAGCCACGGCTGAACCTGCAGTTCCCCCGAACTCAGGCCCCTGTTCCCCATACTCAGCCCCACGTTGGGCACTGTGTGTGCCAAGCTGGCACAGCCAGGTTCAGTGAGCCTCAGAGGGGGCAGTGAAGGATTAAGAAAAGACAGACAAGAGAATAAAGCGATGCGCTAGGTGGGACGCTGCCCTCTTTTATGGAGAGACAGTGCCACGGCCTGTAAACTGAGTCTTTATTTTATACATAAGGTGACCAGATTTTAATATTGGTAAAGCGGGACACCACTGACCGCTTGGCTGCTGAAAACCGTATATTCCTTTCCCGTTCTCCCGCCGTTCCCTAGCTTGTCGTGCATTCTTTCCAAAAATCGGGAGTTTTATAAAATGCCACGGGACACGGGACAAATTGTTAAAAATCGGGACTGTCCCGCCAGAAGCGGGACGTCTGTTCACCTTAAGTCTAGAATCCACGAGGCAAAGTAAGGGCATGGTCACAGAGTTCTCGCAGGTTTCAAATGTACTCAGTTACATGCACCTGATCAAGCTTTGTTTACTTGCTGCACCTCCCGCAGCCCATATCACTAAGCCATGTGGGGCTACAGGTTTGGACCATAAGGTCAAGCTGACAGCTATAGCCTAGGCTATAATTGTGCTGGGACTTGCACGTGGCTTTGCCATGAGAGGATTGTGTCCTCTCATTAGTCCCAGGCTTGAACCTGTCCAGCCCTTCTCTGCAGCACCTGAAGGAACAATGTAAGTTAGGTGAAGGGAGAGAGAACAGTAAGAAGAGGCAAGAACCTGCTGGGTGCACAGGAGAGTCAGGCATGAAAGCTTGGAGGCAGAGAGCTCACATCCTATCTTGCTGCTACAATTGATTAGTAATTTGGCCTTGGGCAACTACTTATCATTTTTGAACCTCAGTTTCCTTATCTGCAAAATGTGGACAGTAACATCTATCTCTTGGCATTATTGAAAAGTAAATGAGATAATATATGCCAAATGCTGCCTTTATTAAGAGAAAATAAAAATTCAATCTCAGCTTAAGCATAAAGGACGATGTACTGGAAAGCTATTGGGATATGCTATAAAACATGAAGACCTTACAGAATGCAGCTGCAATTCAAATGCCTTTAGCATACTATTGCTCCTCATATGTACTTCTATTTGCATGTGGAAGTTTTACTTCCCTTCCACTGAACACTGACATTTTATTCATCATAATCATGGCCCCCAAGAAGGCAGCTCCAGAGATGTATATCTTTGGCAGACGCAACTCAAAGAGCTACTCTCAGTACTAGTTCCAAAATTCTCAGGAAAGGACTGCTCGGATGCCCACCCCTGTACCATCACCTGTGGCCAGCAGGTGAGGTTATAATGTATTTGTGTGATGGCTCTAGAAGTGACTTTGTGAAGGCAGAGTTGCTAGAAAGGGAAGGGAGGTGGAAAGGCAGCTCAGTTTCTGGTTCTTAACCGTACTAATTAAAGTTATGTACCTTTGGTACACCCCAGCTGTGTGTCATACACAATGCAAAGCACTTGCGATGCAATGTGTAATTAAACGTCAGCCTAATGAGGTAGTTACTATCATTATCTCCATATCACAGGTGAGGAAACTAAGTTACGGAGACAGGCTCACTTTCTTAGGCCTCATGAGTCTGTCTAGTCCGGCGAAAAACCAGGATATTAAACCGAGCTTGCCTAGCCCAGAGTTTGACCTGTTGACTATTATTGGCATTTAACTTAATAAATGTCTCTTTTCAGCTATAAATCAGACTTCTACTTCCCTTCACTGAAGAATTCTGAACCCTGGCGAGGTGGAGAACAGCTATTTCCTCTGTCTCTCCAGTGTTCGGGGCCAGATAGCGATTGCAAGCAATTCTTCCATGAGCATGAAAGCCAAAGCAAACTCAAAGGCAGGAGCTCTTCAGATGTCGGAGGTCACAAAACTTTGATGTGATTCTGTTACCTGTGTCTGTATTATCTTGCTCTTTCCAACAGAGTTTAAATATCACACCTTTCATGCTAAAAGTGACTTTCACATATGGAGGCTGATTTTTCAGAAACGTTAGTCCCCATTTCAACCTATAGATCAAACTAGAAATTAAAGAGAAGTGATTCTACAATTCTGAAAATGGATCTCAGGAGATTCTGGTAGCAATTTTTAAATGACAGATGCATTCGGTGCCTGTAAATTGATCATAGACTGATTAAGCAATCGAGCAAAGTTTGAGTTGATTCAAGGTTCTTCAATAGGGCTTTATAATAAATGAATATATTTCCTAATAATGTTCTTTGACACTCTGGGTGGGCCAGAACATCCACCTCCAGTTTCTTCACTCCGATCTGCAGAGTGAAGAACAACAGAGTGTTCATCTGTTGGTGTTTTTGTAGAGCAGAGGATGAAAGCACTTATGGCTTTGTTGGGAAGGAAACGGGGGAAGATATATTGCAAGCGTTTTTGTTCATTAGTTCATTTGTTCATTTATTCAACAAATAGTTATTGAGAAGAAAAAGGAGATTGAGAAGGAGATACAAATGTCGCTCAACTTCTATCTGAAATATGTTATCTTAAAATTCAAAGGAAATAATGGCAAAACAATAAGATTTGTTTAAAGATTATTGTATGTACAATATCTTTTGTTTTATAGCAAAGTATCTTGAATATAATATATAACATTCAGTTGGGAATGAAGGATAAGAGAAAAGAAAAATGTATTTTCACTCCCATAGGTACTAAAACCACTCCATTTTGCTTCAGGTTTTTTTTAATGCGCTATTATCCTTTTGTGCCCATAAATCCTAATGTGCCAGCAACGTGTGGGTTTTAAACCTTTTTTGCACTATTATCATTTGGTGCTCATAAATCCCAATTTTTAAAAAATATATTTCTTTATTGATTTCAGAGAGGAAGGAAGAGGGAGAGAGACAGAAACATCAATGATGAGAGAGAATCATTGATCAGCTGCCTCCTGCCTGCCCCCTACTGGGGATTGAGCCCAAAACCCAGATATGTGCCCTTGGCCAGAATCGAACCTGGGATCCTTCAGTCCCCAGGCTGATGCTCTATCCACTGAGCCAAACAGGCCAGGACAATCCCAATTTTTAAGGCACTATCATTTTGTGCCCATAGACCTTAATGTTCCAACACCATGTGCATTTCAGAGTACATGGGCACTCTCTCTATGCTTTGTGTCTGGTCAGGGATCGTGGTGGTATATTTTGGAGCTAGAAATTAAAAAGGCACATCAAATTGGAAGGCACAGACTACTCAGGTTTTCTTCCTTTCAACAGAAAATATAAACTTCTTTTTGGAAATGTTACCTACTATACTTACCATAAACAATCTTAAATTTCAAGCATGATTTATAATTTATCCTAGAATTTCACATTGCTCTATTCTGAGCTCCAAAACATGGAACAACTCGCTCTTAAATCTTGTTTCCCTCATGTATCAGTTGGAAAAATCTTAAAATAATAGTACTTATCTCATAGGTTGTTATAAAAAGAAGTGGATTTATTATAATATTCATAAGTTTCAAAGCATCATTTGTACAAATTTTTTTCAAATTTAGTATGTAACTTTATATTGTAATTTTGTATTGTTTTTCTTAAGAAGGGCCTCATAATTGACTATAATTGACTATTGACTGCCTTCAGGCCTCATAATACCTGGATCTGTCACAGAGAGACAGGTTAAATGAGATATTAAATAAATCTGTCTTGTGCTTTGGGGCCAAAGATAAATGAGATATTAAATAAATAAAAAGCCTTAAGAAAGTAATTTATATGGAAAAGAGAGAAAGGAACTGATAGAAAAATAAGTTTTAAGGAATTGGTTCACATGATTTTGGAGGCTGGCAAATTCACAATCTGTAGGGCAGGACAGCAGACTGGAAACTCAGGAACAGTTAGTGGTTGCAGTCTTCAATCTCAAATTCATAGGTCAGGCTGATGCGCTGGAAATTCAGGGAGGACTTCCATGTTATAGGCTTAAGGCTCGCAATTGCTTCTTTCTCAGAGAACCTGTTTTTGCCCTTAGACCTTTAACTGATTGGAAGAGTCCCGCTCACAATTATCAAAGGTAATCTCCTTTACTTGAAGACAACGCATAGCTACAGAATACCTTCCCAGCAATAGCCAGGTCAGTGTTTGAGCAAACAACTGGGTGTCATAGCCAGGTCATGCTGACACATAAAATTAACGACCACACAGAGTAAGTGTTCAGCAAAACAAAGTATTCTGCAAGGTCTTAATTAATTATTATTATTCTCCTTTTTCTTAATTTATTTTTTGCTTTATTATATAGCTTACATTTATAGAACAGAATCTAGAATTTATTTTTCTCTTTTTAGGACCTGGAATTTGAAAGGTCCTAAAAACATCTTTTGAAAAAATAAATGTGTAAAAAAAAATGTAAAAATGTATGAATATGTGAATAAAAATGTACTTGTTAGCAACCAACTGATATACGAACCCTTCAAAATTGCTAGCATTATTAAGGGCGATGAATCTGGCTAGAGAGAGCAACAGATAATGACACATAGAATCTGGCGTATATCTTCCATTTTTGTCCTGGTCCACGAGCTCAGGTCTTAACAAATGGTTATGAAAGAAAAAAAAAAGCCTGAAATCTGAGAAATACTATATTTTCTGTATAATTATTTTCCTTGCTCACAGCAGGAAAAGCTTTAGCATATCCAACACTTATACCTTCTTAATTACAGTAGTCTCTCCTCTCTGGGGACTTGCTTTCAGCAATTTTAGTTGCCTGTGCTCAACCATGGCCCGAAAATAATAAATGGAAAATCCCATTTACACGTCTTAAATTGCACGATTTTCTGAGCAGCAGCGTTGGGATGAAATCTCGCGTTGTCTCGCCTGGGACTTGAGTCTCTAGGAGTTGGTCCGTCAGTAGCCGTGGACTGTGGCGGTGTTGCCGGGCCGAGTCACCCTTATTTTATTCAATAAGGCCCCCAAGTGCAAGGTGGCCAGGCTGGCAGTGCGGATCTGCCAAAGCGGAACCGTAAAGCGCTTCCTTGGGGGGTGTTGAGGAAGGAGGTGGAAGTCCTCGACCTAATAAAGAAAGGGAAAAATGGCACGCCGAGGTTGCCGAGATCTGCGGTAAGAACAAATCTTCTGTCCTTGAAATTGTGAAGAAGGAAAAAAAAATTATGTTGGTTTTGCTATCACACTTCAGACCGCAAAAGTTATGGCCTGAGTGTGAAATAAATGCCTTAATGAAGCTAGAAAAGGCACTTCATTTGTGGGTGGGAGACTAACAGAAAATGGTTTCTGATGGGCAGGAGCGGGTTGCGCCCGAAAGCATTGAACCTGCGGGAAGGCTCCAGCGAGGGGTCCCCTGAAAAGGGCCATTTCCTGCAAGTCAGGGAGGGTCCCAGAGGTTCAGAGGTAAGTTTGGCATTTTATCACCTCCCAACATCACAAGAAGAAAAAGGGTGAGTACACCATAATAAACGTTTTGAGATATGTTTTGAGAAAGAGAGAGCCTTCACATAACTTTTATTACAGTATATTATTATAGTTGTTTCATTTTATTTTTAGTTATTGTTGGCAATCTCTTCCTATGTTAATTTATAAGTTCAATTGTGTCACTGATAGGTATGTATAGCCAAAAAAAATAGTATATATTGAGTTTGGTATATCCATGGTTTCAGGCATCCACTGGGGGTCTTGAAATGTATCTTCGTTTTTATTAAAACGAAGCTGGACTTAACTTAAGGAGCGAAATTAATATTTTCCTTTTAGTCTGGACTGTCCACAATATAAGGCAGCATTCAGTCATATATCATGATCTGTACCTTTATGACTTCTTTCCATGCTCAAAGAAGTCAGTTCAGTTGTAACCTTTCTCTCACTCTTGTCTATCTCTTAATCCAAATGGTGTTTATTCTTCATGAGAGAGCCACCGAGTAGGAGGAGGCAGGCAGAAGAATTATGTCCTCAAATTCATTAAGCACTTCTCTCTTATGCATGAGAAACCTGTAAGCTTGTCTGCAGCGGGCTAAGGCAAGATGGATTAAAACAAATCCACTTTCCTTTCCTTGTGTGATGGCGGCAATGCCTGTGCTAACACCAGGAATCAAATCATTCTGTTTTCCTGTGCTCTTAATAAATCAAGTGTCTCTAGAGGTCAAAGATGTGTTTATGTGCATCTCTACTCAGCATTTTGCTTCAAAATTGTTCTTCCCGAGAACATGTGAATCTTTATCCAAATGCCAATTACATTTGTTCCTTCAGCATTATCAGACAAGACTTCTTGCCCCCATCTTGTGAGTGCTTTGTGTATCTGACATAATTTACACAGATCAAACACTGGCTCACCCTAAGGCATCTGGAGTGTGAATTCCCACCAGTGATTGAAACCAAGGTAAAATCTCCACTCATATCTGAGCCAAGTCTGCTCTCTCAATGCAGATCTGAAGACTAAGGTGCCATTGGAGATAGATTTTCCACTTCTCTGTAAGTTGAACTTAGGGCCTTGAGAGGTGCATTGTAAGGTATTTGTCCATCTCCTTATTACTCTACATTTTGGAGAGGGAACTCTAGTCTCCCTCCGCCTCCATAAACATATGCACACAGAGGTGTGGACCTTCAGAGTCATCTGATAATATGTAACCACAACTCCTGGATACACATGTTTGAATACAGGTTAAGTACTTAACCCAATGTGGGTTGATCAGATTTTCTTCACAGGGATTTGGAAATTAAATTCTCAGACACTAGTTTAGTCTGTTTTGGTCATGTGAACTATGAACTGATATAAAGCCAGAGTTTGGATAGCCATTACTTGAAAAAAACAGAACTGGTTTGCAGAGAGAGAATGATTCAGATAAAATTGTCATGCTAGCTAAGAGGAAATAGTCACAGAATGTAGTGATATTTTAGTTCCTGGTTCTAAGCCCCTGAGAGGTCATGGCTGTACTTTTTGTGCATCTGTAGAGGACATTTTGGTCCTTTTAGTGATTCTTCCTTGTGTGTAAATTAGTGTGTATAGATTTCTATTACTTGTCACCTAAAAGAGCCTTGACTGAAATATTCTATGGAATTTATACTAACCAACGTTAATGCTATTTATGTTGGAATCATTGGTTTGCTAAAAAACATATAATTGTCACATGGATACTATTTCTGAAACTGTTAGGTGCCAAGGATACAAGATGGAAAAACATATTATGTGTTTTATGAACATCATTTATAGAGTGATTATTATATACCAGAGTGTTTCTAATATGTTTAAAACATTCCTCACAGAAACCATGCAATGTAAAATACCTACTCTCCTTACTATGCAAATATTTATTGAATACCTACTATTTTTTAATGCTTTGTCCTATAAGCTGGGAATGAAATGATGAACAAGATGTGATCTTAACACTTGTGGTTTTCGATTCTAGTGGAACAGACACATAGGGAATAAACTTCAAGTAATACAAATACTATGAGGTAAAAACAGGGTAGTGTGGTAGAGAATGAGCACAGGTATCCAGCTGTCGCCAACCTTTTACCAGTTAACTATCGCTGGACCACGTGAGGGAGTAGGAAAAGAAGCAACATAAGAAAGGATGACCAGATCACATCTTTTGTCACCAAAGACCTGAATTATAACAACGCCTCATCACATGATGAGCATCCCAGGTCGAGAAAATACCAAGAGCCAAAGCCATGAGGCTAGAACAGGCCTGGTGTGATCAAGCAGTAGAATGCAGGTCAGAACAGCCCAGGCATAAGGAGGCATAGCAATGGTAGGAGGGTTGGAGGGCGGTAGGCAGGGGCCATATCTGAGCATTGCAAAAATTTGTATTTAATTCTGTGTGTAGTGGAAAGCCACTAGAGGTTTTTAAGGAGAGAAGTAATATGATCATTTTGATTCTGGCAGTTTTTGAAGAGAATAGACTAAAGAATTCAAGAGTAGAAAGAAGCAGGGAAACTGTTATAAAAATATTGCAGGAGATGAGGGATGATGCTAGCTGGGCAGGGATAGTAGAAGCAGAGATATAAAAATGGCATGTGGATTTGATATATCTTTTTGGTATCTAACAGGAGTTGGTAATGGATATGTGAAGGGCTAGCTAGAAACAAGAATGAATTCCAATTACTGACTTGAGTAACAGTAAGAGCCATTATAAATAAATTAAAAAACAACAACTAGGAGATGAGGTTTACCAGTATATGTTGGAGGGTGGTGGTGAAGAAACAAATAGAATCAAGTGTTCTGTCTGGGCTTGTTATGTTTGATCTGCCTAGCAGACATCTAAGTGAGAAGGGAGCATGAGAGAGAGATTAAGCCTGAGAAGGCAATTTAATTGGATCTAGAAGGGAGGTAATGAATATGCCAACAGATGCAGGATTATTACTAGGAAGATGAGTGATTCTTTGATTCATATTCTCTCTCAACATGTGTGTGTTTGAGATGTATATTATGAAGTAAGATTATCATCTAGGATAATAACAAATAAGCAAGACTGATAAGTAATATTCAGTAGCCAGATGAGATTTGTAGTCATAAATCACGAATGAGAGAATGCAGGATGGATGTTTGGGGTTGTTTTCTTTAGTGACAATTGCTTCGGTATAGGGTGGGATAGGCAGATTGTTGGGTTTGACCAGAGTCCGGATATTTTTCCAGCTGAGTACTTTGGAGAGAAATTAGAAAAAACAGTTGATAATGCTTAGGAAAAAAAAATGATCATAATGAGAAGAGTATGAAATACAGTTTGTTTAACAAAGGTGTGATATATTTTTGCAGTAATGTCCCACAATTTGTCCTGGCCTCCCTGATTCATGTCCTTTAGTAGTTTCTGACACAGGTTATGGCCATTTGACTTATTTTGATTCATGGGACATGAGACTTGAAATATGATACAGAGACTTGAAAAACATTTGAGCATTGGGGCTTGACTTCTTGATGCATTCAAGATTCTACTATTACTACTATATGAGTAAGCTTTGATAATCCTACCGAGAGAATGAAAATCACATGATGCAGTCACTCTTGTCACATCTGCCAATAGCCAACCTACTAGTTGATATGTGAGTAAGGCCATCCAAGACCAGCCAAGCCCCAGTCAACTGACCAATTGACTGCAAACTCATGAGCAAGCCCAGCTAATGTAATTTAAGCCCAGACTAGACAAAAAGAATCACTCAAGCCCTGACCGGTTTGGCTCAGTGGATAGAGCGTCGGCCTGCGGACTGAAGGGTCCCAGGTTCGATTCCCGTCAAGGGCATGTACCTTGGTTGCGGGCACGTCCCCAGTGGGGAGTGTGCAGGAGGCAGCTGATCAATGTTTCTTTCTCGTTGATTTTTCTAACTTTCTCTTCCTCTCTATGAAAAATCAATAAAATATATTTAAAAAAAAAAAAAAAAGAATCACTCAGAAGAATTGTGAGCTTAATAAATGGCCTGTTACATAGAAATTGATCACTGACACAAGGTCAGTGATGGGTGCTGAGAGAGGGTAAATGGATTGGCAATTTGAGGGAGAAAGAAGGATGGTAAAGGGGAAGCATAAAAGTAAAACTTTGAGAGGTTGAAAAAAATTCTGGATTTAGATGATGGAGATAGTTGCACAGCAATGTCAATGTACTTGACACTGAGCTGAACACTTTAAAATGGTTAAAATGATAAATTTTTTGTTACATATATTTGACCACAATTAATTAAATTCTTTAAAAAATAAATGTGTTGAAAGAGTGACTTTTATTAGTATTTTTCCATCAAAGAAGTTAAGCTTCAATATAGAGAATAAGTTTGTCCAAAGTCACACAGTGGATGGAGAAACTATGAATATCAACAAGACAACTCATGTCTGACATTTGTGGCATAGCAGAAGGAACATTAGACTTAACTAAGCATTCATAAATGTTTTTGAGTTGGTATAAATTTTACAGATCATCTAGTCTAGCCTCTCACTTTATAAATGAGGTAATACGTATATTTGTGCCATTACATGTTGCTTAAATGTTGATTTGTTAAATACTTACTGGGCACACTCTGTGCTTGGCATGTGCTACCTGGTGAACATCCAGCTCATAGAGCCCCTGGAGCTTTCAATTATGACAACAGACTCTAATCTAAAAAGTTATGACACTTGTATAATTATATATTATGTACTGTGAAGAAAACTACAGAGAAATTTGAGTATAATAAAGGGGAGGGGGCTCATTTTTGATGGTGGCAGAATCAGTGAAAGCTTTCCCAAGGAGTTAATCTTAGGCTGACTGGAAGGATTAGTAGGGTTATTAGGAAGAAATCTCTCTGTGCCTCAATTTCCTCAAGTATAATATGAAGGAATTGGACCCAGTTCTTTTCCAGCTCTAAAATGAATTATTCACTAAATTTAGAGATAGGGGATTTAAATTTGACTGGAAAACAGATGTGACCATTATTCAGGAAGTTGCTGGTTTTCACTTCATGTGGATTATTTATTATATATTTTAGTAAAAAAAAAAGATACTTAAAGCTGGTATTTGGACACCAATCTTTTTTCAATATGCTCAAATCAAATCCTCTACCTTGGGCTGAGCTCTTATAGGATTTTTATGATATCTTTTAATCAGAACTTAAGCATAAACTATATAATGGCTTTAGATTTCCATTTCGATATACACAGAGGGACTCGGGGAGCTATTTCCTTTTCTATATACAATCGTCTCTCTAATGGAAAATATGGTTTAAATTAGGCATCATTACTGAATGAGTGCAGTGTGAATGTTCTATGTCAACATTTAAAAGACTATTAAAAATGAGAAATGTACATGTTATGTATTTATATTAAATTGTAGATTCATTCTTTTTGGAAATATTAGCATCTTAATCTTCATCTAAGTAAAACCATCTTATTTTAACTCAAATTTCATTTTTTTAAAAAAAGAGGGGGAATAGTTGCTTTCAGAGGCTGATCTTGGGTTTTTAAACTATCTTGGTATGGAAATTAAGATCTCCTTAAACTAAACTGGAGCATATTCTGCTCCCAAAAGTGAGCAATGATTTTCTGAGACAAGCATTGCCTCAAATTTTAAAATTTCTTTCATATATATTTCTTGATATTTGATACTTTCTATAGCTCTCTTAAAAAAAGAAAAAAGAATGGTTGAGGAACAAGCCTGTGGAAAACTTCTAGAAATGGAAAATCATGCTTGCTTTGACTGCTTGACTTTCCCCACTCCCAACCATGGGACGCCCATGATTATGGCAGATATATGATGGAGTCAGATTTTCTGCTAAAATTATGTCTAGTTCATATGACATAATGTGCTATGTAAATATTTCATGGTATTCCTTACGCACACTACACACTAAAATCCCATCAAGACCTCCTGGGGTTCCCTGCAGTGAAATAGGAGAGAACCATCATTTTAGTATTCAGAGGCCTTTTTGGTTCTATAACTCTTCACAAACAAGGGTTCATCTGGTTACCTACATTTTTAGGAGAGAGCTATTCTTACAGTCAATTGAATAGATAGTGACATCAAGACACAAAAGATTACTGTCTTATCTGTGCCCACACAGAAATAGTCAAAGTAAGGATTCTACTTCAGGAAATGCTGAGGACACAGTTTTTCCCCATGCAAAGTTTATTGTTAATTGCCTGTCGTTGCAGTTTAGCCAACAATCAGTAGAGGACTGGTCATACATTTGTGTTTTTTGTTTTCTTGCTTGTTTGTTTTTGCATATATTTTATTGATTTTTTTACAGAGAGGAGGGGAGAAGGATAGAGAGTTAGAAACATCAGTGAGAGAGAAACACTGATCAGCTGCCTCCTACACCCCCCCACTGGGGATGTGCCTGCAACCAAGGTACATGCCCTTGACTGGAATCGAACCTAGGACCTTTCAGTCCGCAGGCCAACACTCTATCCACTGAGCCAAACCAGTTAGGGCGTGGTCATACATTTGTGATGGCAAAGAGGCATAACAATCTTATGAGACCTTTGCCTGTCTACTACCTTTATCCTTCCACTTTCCTTGGAGGAAGCCCAGGAAAAGAAAAGTCCATTGGGAGCCAAAGTAGAGTACCCATCACAGGCAATAGGGAATGTTGCAAGTTAAGGAGTACTACAGTTCTGATTACTGAAGTCCTCAATGCCAGGGACAAAGTCTGAAAGATTATAAAATGTGAGGGAGCAAAATATAACATCAAGTCAAGATATCAAACCAAGAGGTAAGTAAGACATGGGTGATAAAAACAGAACAAGTAAATTAGGAAAGTATAGGCAAGAGGTCATTGGTTTAGCTGTCAAGCATGAGATAAGCTTTTGCTTAGGACAACATTAAAATTGGTAATACACTTGTCAAAGTCAGTAAATCGAGATTGGTGGGGCTGACCAGTAGACCCTGAGTGACAGATGAATGGATTACTCCAACACAGTTTCACTGTGAAAGAGAGGCTAAGGGATGGCCCAGGTGAGGGAGTGAGGCAGCCTCGATTGCCTGCCTCCTTTTAGGCTTTTATTGGAATTTTTATTTTTAGATGCAATCAGAAGGGAAAGTAATCTTGGGAGGATACGTGCTTACATTGTCCTCTATGCAAGGGCATCCAGGGATTAAGCATAAGGGTTCCAGTAAACACCCAGGGATCTGAACATGCAGAGACTTTTTTGAAAGGTCAAGGAATAATCAGGGGCAATGCCTTCAATACTCCCCTAAGTCAGAATTCTGATAAACAGGGCAGATGGCCTTCCACACACTTCCCTTTTTTCAGAATGTCCTCCTTACAACTTTCCAACCTAGTCTCTTTTGCTCCTCAACACAGGGTGACAGTATTAGAAGATTAGGATATCCAGAAAAATTACTGAATATAATTTCCTTCAAAATAAGCTTTTTTTCCCCTCTAGATTTAGAAATATCATTGTATCAATATTTGGAATCACAGCAGTGATATCATTATATAATACGTTGCCTGGCATTTCATACCCAGATCACTAGGACTCTTTATTAAATGATGTTGAAGCATGTTTACTGATGGCAACCAATGAGGGCCTATGATGTCCTCAACTATCAAAATACTTAAAACTATTTCATTGTCCAGCTGGTATTGCTCAGTGGTTGAGCGCCCATGAACCAAGAGGTCACAGTTTGATTCCCAGTCAGGGCACATGCTTGGGTTGCAGGCTCAATTGCCAGTAGGGGGTGTGTAGGAGGCAGCTGATGGATGATTTTCTCTTATCTTGATGTTTCCATCTCTCTCTCCATTCCTTTCCTTTCCTCTTGCTGAAAGCATATTAAAAATTATTGCATCAAGGAGAAATTAAGTTATATTTAGTGGGGTTTTCATATATTTCATGATATGATGGCTTTTATAACATTATATAGATGCAGATTATTTGTTTAACCAGCACATTCTGTCATGCACTAAATTGAATTTATTACACTTTGGGGGGAAAACATTTTATTTTTCCAAACTACTGAATGATTGATTGCTTTATTCATCAATAGGCATTTATTGGATAATAAGTGATTAGGGAGAAGGGAGTAATAAATATGTCACTCGGTTTATGATTTCAGATAAATATGGATTTATGACAAGTGACAAAAATGCTTAATTCCCCTTATGGACTAACACTTTCATACCTCTGCCTCCACTGTCATTGCCATTCAATGCCCTTGTGCCAGTGTGAACATTTAAAATCTCTCCCATATGGTACCTCTTTGTTGTCTGCCCCCTTGAAATAGTATATATTTGCTAGACTTGTTCAACCCCCATCAAAACTAATGCACATTACTTTTTCTTGGTAAACTTAATGTTAAAGAGACAAGAGTGTGTAATCTTTTACAGCTTTGACATTTGAATTTTGACAGGAGGATGTGAGCTCTTAGATCTTGTTATATTTCAAGCAATGGAAACTAATTCTGCCTGACTTTTTCGGGGGGAGTCGGGGAGGAGGCTTCATTGGGATATAATCCATGTGCCAAATAATTTACCCACTGAGATACATGATTCAATGGTTTTTAGTATATTCAGAGTTGTGTAACCATCACCACAATCAATTTTAGAATCTGGATAATTTTTTTAAAAGGGAGACTATATTAGAAGGCTACTAGGGATGCCAAGAAATGATGAACTCATGCTTGGAACTAACCAGGATCCAAGACAGCACTGTAGTGTGAGGAGACGACCTCATAGCTGGAAGAGTCTGGTAGGCACCACTACCACTGTGCAATGACAGTCTCAGATGGGCTTCTTGAGTTTCTGATTACCTACCTAATATACGGTGTCCAGGAGAAGCAGTTAGTTGTCCTCGATGACCACCTGACTGAAGTGAAGCTTCAAGAGTAGGAAGTAAGCAACTAGTTTAACCATCGCACACAGTGTAGAAGAAAGTTCCACAAAGTACAAGTAGTTCCTCAGGGCAAGAAACTAGATATTAAGACCGAAATGAAAAATGCCTACTAAAATATTGTTGAATATTAATCAATAATATTATATCTAAATATTGTTTATATTTATATCTAAAGATAACTCATTATATTGGAACATTGATTACTTGTCCACCAATTGTCTTGAGGAGCTAGTTCCTCCATAGAATCACACTGGAAATCCCCAACCTTGGCCAATGTGAAATTCTCTTCCTTTTTTTTTTTTTTTTTTTTTTTTTTTGCTTTCATTTTGAGCCCTGTTGAAATGGCTACATCAGTGGCAAAATTTCAGGAAAACTGCTACATGGTTTGTAAATCTATTTCACCATTAGAGAAGAGAGGAGACAGTAATCCAAAAGATGCCTTCTTTTCCTTGAGGTTTTTCAATCCTCTCTCATGGTTATCACTAACTGGGTGGAAGTTAGCATTAAATACTTCTACTTCTCCTTCAATTCTAAGATTCTATGATTTCCTAACTTTTTAGTGAATTGTTACGTGTAGAGAGAAAACTCCACAAGGAGTCACTAGATAGCTATGAGAACTCTGCAAAACTTCAAAAAAGAACCCTTAGTTAAAAATGCAATAGGACTACAACATGAACCAAAATTTTCCATGATGAGCAAATGAACATCTAAGTAGCTAAACCTCAATATGTACAATTAGACAGTTGGAAATATTTTGAGGTGAAATTGGTTTCATTTTCCCTCCAGATGAGTGGCCAAGCCCTCCTGGGATTTTGACCCTTTCATTCAAAATGTTTGTTATGGTATCTATGAGGATTTCCTACCTTACCTGAGAAATGTTGTCACAAATAAACCTTGATGCCCAAAGCAAAGATTAAACCAGACCCTCAGAGTGATTCAATAGTGTGTGCATTATCATCTTATGTATTTATTTATTCCCAGGTTTGTTCCAAAAGAAATTTGAGATAGATGCAGGCACAGCTGTAGTGACTTTCATGCATAAATATTAGTTTCTTTCCCTTGCTTCAAGCAGTACCACTAGTGAACTGACTGAAAACAGCAAGAATAATCCTTTACTATTAAAGAAAGATGAGACAGATAGACCATGAGTTTCATTCCTATATGTATATATATTATTAATTTCAGAGAGGAAGGGAGAGGGAGAGATAGAGGGAAACATCAATGATGAGAGAGAATCATCCATAGGCTGCCTCCTGCACACCCCCTACTGGGGCTCGACCCTGCAACCCAGGTATATGCCCTGACTGGGAATCAAACTGGTGACCTCTTTCTGGGTTGATGCTCAACCACTGAGCCACACCTGGTCGGACTTCATTCCTGTCTTGATGAAACTTGTAAGGAAGGGGAAGGGTGAAGTGTGTAAAGTGGACAGATCTGGTGATATTTTCAGGGTGCTGAGTACAGAGCCTCCTCGAGGTGTGCACAGACTGACCACATGATGAGCCCTTAGCCCTTTATCAGACTGAGCCATCCTCTGCCCCACCCCAAAAGGGGCCTTCTTTCCTAATAGAATAGCTAGCAAATTGTCACAATTAATACCTAATACTACTTTAATAGGTCCTCTTATTCTCCCTTTTCTCCCTAAGGATAGGTCCACATTTAACATTTAAGAGCCCAGTAAGGCAAAGATTGCATTTTTGGAGCACAGCTGGCATTTCTGTGTTCTTCTGGCTACTAGTCCAGTGTTCATCTACATAGCACCTACTCTGCTGGAGGGATGGTGGCTGTGACGGTGGGACATTGAAGACTATTTTGGGGCAAGCAGAAATATATAGTCCCTATAATCATTCATACATACATCAATTACTAAGAGCCTCTTATATGTCAGATACTGTCTGAGAGCAGTGGAGATATAAATATTAACAGAAACTTAAACCCTGGTTTAGAAGATCTCATAGATTAATAAATATGCCTCTCAGTAGTGTGTTAAGTACCATAACTAGGTACTTATGGGATCATAGAGGAAAATCCTTAAGCTTGCCTAAAATGATTGGGGAAGGCTTTTCAGAGGAGATATAGTAACTAACATCAGTGTTTGAAAGGAGGGTCAGAATTTGATTAAGTGGAAGGACCTTCTCCAAAGAGGGAAGAGCCAGGTCTAAGGCAGAGATCTATTCAAACTGATGACTTCTTTGGCAAGCTGTATATCTGGGTGGTGGTATAACAGGTAAGAGCTGAAGGCGGACTTCCTGGGTTTATACTCTAATGCTTATTAACCATGGGTGATGGGAACTGTGAATGATGAGATTGTTTAACCTCTTTGTGCTTCAACTTCTTTATCTGTTAAATGGGAAGTAGAAATAGCAGAGTAATACTTATGCCATAGGTTTGCTGGGAGAATTAGAACAATGCCTAGTACATAACGAGACTCTATTTGTGTTAGCTGCTGTAGTCTCTCTATGGCTGAGCCCAAGAGGTGGGAAAGGCTTGGTTGAGACTTGAGGCTCCAGTGGTTGTCAGGGGCCAGGCTATCCAAGCTTCAGAAGCTTGGTCATACAACCCGGTAGATTATCACTTAGAGAGTCCTGTGTCCAACCATTTCTGCATTTATAAACGCGGGAATATCAGACCAGAATCCAGAGCATGCATGCACTCGGAGAGTGCATAGAATGTGCCTACTCAGAGCCTGGACAACCTTTACCTTGATTTAATCTTTTCAGTGTTGTAAGCAGATGTCCTCAGGTGAATGGAGTCTTATCTGCTTTCTAACAGGTTATAGAGAAAGACAGAGTCCATAACTTTAGTCCAGATGAATGGACTTGTGAGGTAGGTAATATGACCCAGGTGATGAGTCTTTCTTTAATTGCTGAGCTAATAAAATACACACTTTGGATGTGTTTCAGGTGCCTGCAAAATGCATACCTGGAAAATCACCAGAGCATATAGTACCTTTTCCTGGCTTCTAGTACAACATACTTTCTCTGATTAATACCACATTAATAATTACTTAACTACTAATAATTTATTATTAATGGGCTTATTAGACATGTTAAAATAAAAATAAAATAACTGACGATCCCTAATTTTGGAGCCTTAATTTTCAAGTATGTATGTAATACATTAAGTATTGTGTGTAATAGGAAGCGTTTTCTAAAAATGAGGTCACATTGTACCTTCTATATTTAACATGCCCCACTTTTCCCTTAACACTGCACTGTGAGCACTTTCCTGTATCACTGGATATTCTTCTCCATCTTCCATTTTGATGGCTGCATACAGTATTTTCATCCAGCTATAATATAATTTCTCTGACTCTTGGACATTTATGTGAATTCCAGAATTTTACTGAAAATAGCATAAGAACAAGCATCCTTATAGCTGTTTCTTTGCCCAGGTCTATGAAATGTTTTCTTTGGGATGATTCACAGAAAGAAGTTCTCAAGCTTTACAGAGGCCGGATTTTATTGAGACCATTGAGCCTGAGTTCTTCTTGATCCTTTCTCGGAAATGAGGTGATGAGTTACGTGGCAGGGTTTCTCACAGGCCACTCACTGACAGCCAAGCTCACTCTCCCCAGGGTGGGAAGAGAGCAGTTCAGGGTGAGATAGTCCTGTGTGCATGAGAGGGCAGGCCATTCCCTGCTGCTCTGGGGCCTGGGTGCGGGGGGCCACAGAGAGGGTGGTTTTGTAGGGTACCTTTTAAGCAGCACCTGACCCCCGAGCCAATCCTCACATCATTACTCATGAATCTCCACTTTAAACCAACAATTGCTTTTCACTTTGCAATTCTATAGCCAGAGAATGAAATGAAAGTCTTAATCCTTAATGACACTGAAAGGTTTTTGAGTATTCTTTAATACCATTATGTTTTCAGTGAAAGTTCATTTTTGTTTCCTTTGGTAGAATGTAAAAATTTAAAAAAAAAATTTTATTTCCAAATCAAATGTAAGTACCAAGAATTTGGGTATCTGAAGGGATAGACCAAATAATCAGAGTGATTCACATCTCTTTTCTCTATTAAAATTCTCATACTTTCCTTTGAGGAAAATATAGTGAATCATAATCTGTGTAGATTATATTATTACTAGGGGCCCGGTGCACAAAAATTTGTGCACTCGGGGTGAAGGGAGTCCCTCAGCCCGGCCTGTGCCCTCTCACAGTCTGGGACCCCTCAGTGGATGTCCTATGATGGCCCCAGTCTGCCAGGCGCCTTTTGTGTGTGTGTGTGTGTGTGTGTGTGTGTGTGGCCACTGGGGACCTGCCCCCAGCCGCATC
>PVJC01010244.1:0-15121 GCA_004026665.1 Murina feae
TCGGAGCTGAGCTGAGGGGCAAAGCTTCACTTTCGCTGCTGCCGCAATGGAAAGGGCTGTTTACTCAGGTCCGGGAGTGGCGGCCGCCATGTTGGCTGGGCTAATTTGCATACAGCCGCTCTGATTGGCTGGTGGGCGTGGCTTACCCTGTCTCGGAGAAACGGTTAATTTTAATATTTCGCTTTTATTAGTTTAGATACTGGTGTGTGTGTGTGTGTGTGTGTGTATGTGTGTGTATATATATATATAAATTTATGTTCCTGCAACACACTTTTCAAAATATTCAAGATGGTTTTGATAATTAAGTTTTAACTGAATACATGTTTTTAGTTAAAGTGTCAGAATTTTGGTCTTCATGTATATATTTTAAAATATCAAATTTCACAAAAGAATATGCTTTTAGAAATTCAATCTACAAACATAATTTAAGAAATTTTGTAAAAAGACAATATAGCATAACAATATTCACATGTATAAGTGCATTTTTCCTTGTATACCAAAAAGTCTTTGCTATATTAAGACAGTTAATAATTTTATAATTCTTAGTCCCTCTTTGAATCATTCCAAATCTTAATAAATAAGTCATATGATCAAGAGGTACAAAGACTAGTCAATTTCCTCTTTGTGACTACTCATTAATATATGGATGTAATATATGCTCAATTAATATTTGACAAAGGAGGAAAGAACATACAATGGAGTAATGACAGTCTCTTCAACAAAATGATGTTGGGAAAACTGGGACAGATATATGCAAAAAAAATGAAACTAGACCACCAAATTACACCATACACAAAAATTAACTCAAAATGGATAAAGGACTTAAATGTAAGATGGGAAACCATAAAAATACTAGAGGGATTTAAAGGCAACAAAATCTCAGACCTATGCCGAACCAATTTCTTCACCAATATAGCTCCTAGGGCATTGGAAACTAAAGAGAAAATAAACAAATGGGACTACATCAAAATAAAAAGCTTCTTCACAGCAAAAGAAACCATCAACAAAACAACAAGAAAGCCCACTGCATGGGAGAACATATTTGCCAATGTTATCACCGATAAAGGTTTAATCTCCAACATTTATAGGGAACTCATACAACTTTACAAAAGGAAGATAAACAATCCAATCAAAAAATGGGCAAAGGACCTAAACAGACACTTTTCAAAGGGGGACATTCAGAAAGCCAAGAGACATATGAAAACATGCTCAAAGTCACTAATCATCCAAGAGATGCAAATCAAAACAGCAATGAGATACCATCTTACACCTGTCAGAATGGCTATCATCAACAAATCAACAAAAGACAAGTGCTGGAGAGGATGCGGAGAAAAAGGAACCCTCGTGCACTGCTGGTGGGAATACAGACTGGTGCAGCCACTGTGAAAGACAGCATGGCGTTTCCTCAAAAATTTAAAAATGGAACTGCCATTTCACCCAGTGATCGCACTTCTAAGGATATATCCCAATAGGCCAGAAACACCCATCAGAAAGGATATATGCATCCCTATGTTCATAGCAGCACAATTCACCATAGCTAAGATTTGGAAACAGCCTAAGTGCCCATCAATAGATGAATGGATTAGAAAACTGTGGTACATCTACACAATGGAATACTATGCTGCTTAAAAAAGAAGGAATTCTTACCATTTGCAGCAGCATGGATGGAACTGGAGAGCATTATGCTAAGTGAAATAAGCCAATCAATGAAAGAAAAATACCACATGAGATCACTCATTTATGGATAATAAAGACCATTATAAACTGTTAAACAAAAATTAGATACAGAAGCAGACCAGCATTAAACAGACTGTCAAACTACAGCAGGAGGGCCGGGGAGGGTTGGGGGGGAGGGGAAAGAGATCAACCAAAGGACTTGTATGCATCCATATAAGCATAACCAATGGACACAAGACACTGGGGGGTAGGGGAGGACGGGGGAAGGTCAAGGGGGGGAAAAAGAGATATATGTACTAGTCTTTGTAATATTTTAAGTAATAATAAAAAGAAATTTTGTAAAAAGACAATATAGCATAAAAATATTCACATTTATAAGTGCATTTTTCCTTGTACACCAAAAAATCTTTGCTACATTAGGACAGTTAATAATTTTATAATTCTTAGTCCTGCTTTGAATCATTCCAAATCTTAATAACTAAGTCACATGATCAAGAGGTACAAAGACTAATCAATTTCCTCTTTGTGACTACTCATTAATATATGGATGTCTCCATATGTTAACCAAACTGAATATTCTAACCCAAATTATCTCAAGAATCAATGGCACTGCTAAAATTTTCAACAGATCTAAGTTCAAGAACTACTGGACATAGAGTTTATACTTGAACTTTAGGAGTTTTAATACTTAAAGATGAACCCACTATAAACCTCTCTCTGTTCCTATTCTTCCTTTACTTCCTCCAATGACTGATGGCTTCACAAAAAAGATCATGTGATATAAAGACCAAACAGCAGAAGCTGATATAAATTGCCCTAGAAATAGATTAGGTGACTACATGTCCCTATTTGCCGAGAACAGTACTAGTTTATACCTGTTATTCTGAGGTTACTAACAGAATCCCATTTCTCTCTAAAAATCAACAAAAATATATCCTTGGGTGAGAATAAAAAAATAAAAAGTACTGACAGAATCTATGGTTATTCAGATTTAGGTATCTGGCAGACATATTTTTGAAAATGAACTAAGTACACCCACTACCTCAAGGAAAGCAAACTGAAAATATTTGTTTGGTAATGTTTAATTCACATTTTCAAGTAAAAAATCGATACTTTGAAACTTTATATCCACCACAGTGGGCTTGATAGCTTTCTAATACTTTTCTAATAGGATATGTGGTGATATTAATGAACATGATTTGTTAAAATCTTATTTAACAAATGATGTGTCAAGTGCACAACACAGTGGCCCAATATTTTCCAAATAACCAAATACATTACAAAATTACACATGGATTAAAGAGTCATTCAAAGTGCAAGGTCTACCAGCGAACTTTAACATTACAAAAAGTCTATTGGATGGTTTCAGATTCCACCTTGCACTACCTCTCAGAAACTACCACTTGTTGAGTTTTAGTGTAATATTAAATTATCTGAAAATATTATTAAAGTATTCCTTCTTTTCCACTTATCTATCTGTGAGAGGCTAGATTTTCTTCATATATGGTAGCTAAAACCAGATAGCACAACAGATTGAAATAAAGATAGATATGAGAATCCAGCTGTCTTTTATTAAGCCAGACATTAACAAAATTTGCAGAAAAGTAATAAAATGTCACTCTTCTCACTAAATATTTTTGTTCTGAAAAAAAAGTTTTAACAAATATATATCTCATTTTAACAAATATGTTTTTATGTTAACATACAATCATTTTTAAATAAACCATTAAATTTCTCTGCTTTAATTTTTAATATGGTAAGTAGATACTTAAAACCCACATAAAAGAAAGTTCTTTGAGTTCTGGCCGGGTGACTCAGTTCTTTGGAACAGTATTCCATAGACCAAAAAGGTTGCATGTTCAATTCCTGTTCAGGGCACATACCAAGGTTGTAGGTTCAATCCCTGGTAGCATCATGTTTGTCTCTCACATCAATGTATCCCTCTCTCTCCCTCTATCATCAATAAACATATCCTTGAGTAAAGATTTTTTTTTAAAAAAAAAGCTGTTTGAGATCCTCAATTTTTAACAGTATAAAGGAATCCTGACATGCCCCAAAAAAGTTGACAACTGAAGATACAAGAATTTCTTAAATAAATGGGTAATATAGACAGAAACTATAATAGAACAAACAACTTTAAAAGGGTGCAACAGACAAAGCCGAAGATTTATTGTATTGTAGAATTAATCTCAACTTGTTATCAAGAGATAAAAAGGTTGTAGAAATTAGTTATTTTAATCAAGCTTTTAAAAGTATACAATGGAAAGATATAATTAAGAAGTACACCAATTTTATGAGGCTATTTGCTTTAAGAATCTTATTTTTAGGATACCTACAAATGAAGAGAAAAAGGCCCAAAATGCATTTTTAAAGGATATATATACTTCCTCTTAAACTACTTGATTATAAATGATGTAGAAGAAATGAGAAAAACTGTCTTATTTAAATATAATTGTTTCTATTATTCTAACTTCTAAGACAGAATAATAAAAGTGCTGAGTGAAAGCCAACTAGATATATTAGTTTCAAGATTACTTTGTGGTTTAAATCACTGTGAATATTACCATCTTGTGGCAAAACCAAGTATTGCAATATTGAACAGCAAAGAACCTCAGAAATGTTAACTATCCTATCCTATATAATAAAAGGGTAATATGCAAATTGATCCTAACAGCAGAACGACTGGGAATGACTGGTCAATATGACACACACTGACCACCAGGGGCCAGACGCTCAATGCAGGAGCTGTCCCCTGGTGGTCAGTGTGCTCCCACAGGGGGAGCTCTGCTCAGCCACACAACAGGCTGACAGCTGCCAGCACAGCGGTGGTGGCAGGAGCCACGCCCACCTCCTCAGCAACACTAAGGATGTCTGACTGCAGTGCTGGCAAGTGGACATCCCCAGAGGGATCCCAGACTGCCAGAGAGATGTGTGACTGCCAGCTTAAGCCCAATCTCCTGGAGAGCACTCCTAAGCCAGCAGGTGGACATCCCCTGAGGGGTCCCAGACTGCAAGAGGGCACAGGCTGGGCTGAGGGACCACCCTGAGTGCACAAAAATTTGTGCTTTTGATAAAAGATAGTGCTTTTGATAAAAGACAGTCAAGTATTTTACTCCTCTCACACTTGCCATCCTCTAGTGCTTTTGATAAAAGACAGTCAAGTATTTTACTCCTCTCACACTTGCCATCCTCCAAGCCACTCTTAAGTAAAAATCTCCAGATGGTGGCATAGGTAAATACCTGAAATTGCTGCCTCACAAAACCAGTTCAAAAATACAACTGAGAGACAAAACAGACATCACCCAGAACCACAGGAAGGCTGGCTGAGTGGAAATTCTACAACTAGAAGGGAAGAGAAAAGCACACTGAGACTCAGAGGAGATGCAGAAGTAAAGTGCAGAGGTACGGAAGCACAAGAAAAGGGCTGGCAACTGAGGACGCAGTTGTCTCTTTCAATTGGGAGGGAGACACAAGCTCCTGAGTGCTCTGAATTTCAGTTCCGGGAGAGTCTCTGGGGATCCAGACTCATATGGGGAGAAACTGGACTATTTGGCATCAGGAGGAACTCCAGAGCGGCTTTCTCTCAGCGGTGCTTACAGCAATTACCACGGGACACTGAGACCCGGGGCCTCTTAGGGCTGGGCTGAGGATCAGCCATGGCTGTTTGCTCCGCCTTGTGGATTCCCCGAGACCCCGCCCCACCCAAGCTGTGTACAAAGGCTTTTGCATATGAATGACCCGGCCCTTTGCAATCTACAGTTACCTAACAAACTGCAGCTGGGTCAGACAGACCCAGAACATCCAAAAGAAAGCCCAAAGCCCCTCAGCAGCTTGCAATGTTTCATAGCTGGGCCTCATCTGGGCACCTCCAAACCACAAACAGAGAAGAGGAATCTGCAGATCTCTCCATAGCACCTGCTGGGTAGCCTCAGGCAGAGGCTAAATTAGCACCTCCTTAGAGATCCAAGAGCCAGGGTACTCAGTGGTCAGAATGGGGCCATGCAGATTACAACTCCTCAGATCCATAGGGACACACTCAGGGGACAGACTCAGAGAGCACCAAAGCCCCACTGAAGCAAGTCTTGCCCCATAAGGGTGTCTCCAGCACAGAAGTTCTCCCACCATAGACACAGCTGATTCTCACAGCCAAGTGGCCTGGAGATCAATTCCTCCCAGTGATACCTACAACAATCAAGGCTTACCTACAACAAGACTGTGTACAAAGCCCCCAAAAGGGTGCACCAAGAGAATCCACCTCAGGTAATTGGGGAGGTTGAGGCACTGGGCCCTTTAGGACACCTAGCACAGAAAGTCACCCTATCAACACAGGGAAGCAGCCAAAATTTGAAGACAAAGAGACAGGTAACAAATGACAGAAAAGGAGGAAAGCAAACTACTGTATATAGAATTCAAAACCACGGTTATAAGGTTTTTCAAGAATTTTCTAGAAACCACCGATAAACTTAGTGAGGCCCTCAATAAATCTAGTGAGACCCTCGAGGATATGAAAAAGGACCAACTATAAATTAAACATACACTGACTGCAATAAAGAATATTATACAGAGATCCAACAGCAGACTAGAGGATCCCAAGATTCAAGTCAAAGATTTGAAATAGGAAGAAGAAAAAAATACCCAACTGGAAAAGAAAAAAAAAAGAATCCAAAAATATGAAGATAGTGTAAGGAGCCTCTGGGACAACTTCAAGCGTACCAACATCATAATTATAGGGGTACCAGAAGAAGAGAGAGAGCAAGATATTGAAAACCTATTTGAAGAAATAATGACAGAAAACTTTCCCCACCTGGTGAAAGAAATAGACTTACAAATCCAGGAAGCACAGAGAATTCCAAACAAAAAGAATCCAAAGAGGACCACACCAGCACACATCATAATTAAAATGCCAAAAGCAAAAGACAAAGACAGAATCTTAAAAGCAGCAAGAGAAAAATAGTTACCTACAAGGGAGTACCCATATGACTGTCAGCTGATTTCTCAACAAAAACTATGCAGGCCAAAAGGGAGTGGCAAGAAATATTCAAAGTGATGAATAGTAAGAACCTATAACCAAGATTACTTTACCCAGCAAAGCTATCATTCAAGATTGAAGGTCAGATAAAGAGCTTCACAGATAAGAAAAGGCTAAATGAGTTCATCACCACCCAACCAGTATTATATGAAATGCTGAAAGGTATCCTTTAAGAGGAGGAAGAAGAAAAAGGTAAAGATAAAAATTATGAACAAAGTGACAACAAATACATATCTATCAACAAGTGAATCTAAAAATCAAGTGAATAAATAATCTGATGAACAGAATAAACTGGTGAATATAACAGAATCATGGCATAGAAAGGGAGTAGACTGACAATTCTCGGGGGGAGGGAAGGAGTGTGGGGGATGGGGGAAGAGACACGTATGGATGAGGACAGTGGCGGCAGGGGGGGGGGGGGGGGGGGGGGGGGGGGGGGGGGGGGGGGGGGGGGGGTGTAAGGGAAGAGGGCAGGGTAGGAACCGGGTGGAGGGGAGCTATGGGAGGGGAAAAAAGAGGAATCACTGTAATAATCTGTACAATGAAGATTTAATTTTTAGAAAAATCTCCAAAGTTCTTTAATAAGAAAAATTCAAAAAGATGTTATTTAAATAGAAAAATAAAATAAAAAAGTTAAAAACAAAAACATAACCAAAAATCCAACACTGATCGAAAATGTTTTGATGTGTCAACTTAATAATTAAAACTGCCATGGCTAATTCTTATAGAGCAGAATTATACTTTATAAACACAGCATTAGATAAAATGTGTTTGGTAACTCACTACCTATTGTTAAGTAACTCACTATCATTTTTTTAATAAGTTATAATTGCTGCCACACTTAAATTCTCTCATTTTGTAAATGAGGTACTATTTTTCTCTTCACCTTGGCCCATGTGATTTTCATGTGAATGTTCCCCAGTATGCAATGAACAATCTAGTTATTACTGAAAATCTAATCCAAAATCACCTCTTACAAATATTAATCTACTGAATTTCAGCTAAACTCAATAAAACCTATTTGTGTGTGTAACTGCATCTACGTGTTTGTATAAACATATACTATAGTATATGTATATATGTGTGTACATGTTTAAACACATATATGTCTACACAGAGACACACACACACACAAAATTGAGCGTTAACAAAAATATGGAGATTATTCAGGCTACATCACCATTTTGGATATATACAAAGATGGCTAGAAATACACACATACTTTAGGGTAGCATAAATATTGTAAGAATCAGAGAAGAAAAGGAATAAAGGCTAGAAAGATATAATAGTATAGTTTTATCTCTCATTAGCTAGTCTTTTCCAGTTTAAATTGATATACACAATATGGACAAATATTTCTCTTAAAAGCAGAAGTCTAGATTCAATAAGTCCAAGAATAAAGATTAAATGCATATGGTAAATTTCTAGCCATCACTATATATATATCATATACATATACATATACATATACATATACATATATATCCCCATATCCAAAAGAGTGAGGTAGCCTAAATAACCTCCACATTCTTGTTAATTCTCCATTTTGCTTTCAATACATTAACAGATGTATAATATATATATAGAAACCAAGATGTATAATAAATACAGAAACCAAGAGAAAGGATGCACAAGTATGGTATGCAAACACCCATCTTTCCCTCTGCTTCTTCAGCAAAGGTGTCTGGATTACTCCTTGATTAGAACTCACCAAATTCTCTGAAACAACCAAAGCATACTTCCAATAGCCACAGATTATATAACTTGTTCCTCTGAAGTAAGATTTTTGTCACCTTTGTGGACTTTTAATTAAATTTTTAAAAAATTAGTTCAATAATCTGATTATTTGTCAATAGTTATATGGGGTAACTGTGTTCACTTAATGGTAATGATTTTGAGGTCTGAGCCTTCTCACCTTAAGAACATTACCCCGTCTAATTCAAAATCACCACCACCATATGAGAATTTGGTCTAAAGATCCAAATTGTACTAATTTATTAACTGTATCCAACCTGTTGATGATTGCAATGTTTGGTGCAAGCTGTGTGGCAACTGAAGGGTAAACAGAGGTGAATGCACGCTATTTCTGAAGAAGTCTTCTGTTGCTTTAGACTGCAAAATCTTTGTTTCCCAGAGCTGCAGATAAAAAAGTATTTGCTTTTAAACAAATAAAATATTATAACACTTTTTTAAATTAAAATGTCAGCTGATGGCACAATGAATGGGTATTAAACTATAATTAAGGGATTAAAACTATAATTATCAGTTTTATAAGCCGAAATATAACAAGACAGAGAAACTTGTATGGACAAACCTGCTTTAAGTCTTTTAAGACATGTTCCTCTATACCTTCTTCAGCAAATAGATCCCGTACACCTTCAATCACATCTTCAATTACGGATCTGTAGAGTTTAGGCTACACAAAAGCAATTTTTAAAGTATTAAATTCTCAAGTTTGAATGTATTCCAAAAAGACATGCAGTGTACACTTCCTAATCTTAGAGTTTAAAGACAAACCACCACATGAACTTTAAGTACATCCTACCTCCAGTATGTATGCATCTGTGCTTGCCATAAATTGTGTTACATTCAGACCTATAGCCTCAGCCTATATCTCTACAAGGCTGAGTTAGAAGACTACAATAAAATATGAGATAACTAGAGGCCCAGTGCACAGATTCATGCACTGGTGGGGTCCTTTGGACTGGCTTGTGGAGATCGGTGGACCTCCACGCCGCTGCGGCCTGGCCTTACCCACCAGCTCATGGGGCTCCAGCCCACTGTCTGCGCCGATCCCATTCAGCACAAAGTAGTGCGCAAAGCAGCAGGCAGCTGGGGAGGAGCCCAAGCCTGGACTGGGCACCATGCCGCTCCTTCTCATCCCGGTCCACTGCACCTACCACCACCTCCACTCAGGTACACAGCAGGAGTGTCCATGGGAGAGGCTTGCACCACTGCAGCTGCACTCGCCAGCCATGAGCCCAGCATCTGGCACCCATCTGCCAGCTGTGCAATGTGGGAGTGCACTACCACTGGGGGGCAGCTCCTGCATTGAATATCTGCCCCCTGGTGGTCAGTGTGCATCACAGCTACCAGCCCACTGTCAGGACACTCAGGTTTTTATATCTATATTAGGGGCCCCGTGCATGAAATTCATGCATGGGGAGTAGGGGGGCGGTCCCTCAGCCCAACCTGCACCCTCTCCAATATGGAGTTCTTGGGGACTCTCACAATCCAGGACCTCTGGTTCTTAACCACTAACCTGCCTGCCTGCCCTAACCACTCTGCCTGCCTGCCTGATTCCCCTAACTGCCCTTCCCTGCTGGCCTGGTCACCCCTATTAACTTTCTTTTTTAATCTTATCTCCTTCACTCACAATTGTATTTGACTTCCTTATTGGCTTCTTTCTCTCACACAATTTTTCTCCTTTATGTAACACTTTTCCTACTGACTCATCACTTACAAACTTTTCTTTCCTCCTTATTTCCTACTTTTGTTCCATCATCATTCTGCCCATTTTTCTACTACCCTCCTTCCCTTCCCACATTCCTTTATCTTTACCCCTGCCCACCCTCCCCTTTTCCTTCCTTCCCACCTTAATTTTTTTCTTCACTTCCTCCCTCTGACCTGTTTTGCTCCCTCCCCCATTCCTTCCTTCTTCCCATTCTCCTTTCAAGCTCTACCAGCTCCCCCTTTATAACTTTTCTTCCCTCCCTCTTTTTCTCTCATTCTACCTTTGCCATACATTCTTCTCTACTTACTTCCACTGTTTTAATATCTATCTATCTACCTGCCTAATTATCCACTATCATTTATCTTTTTTTCTTTTCTAACTTCTACTTTTAAAATCTGTCCCCAGTACACAACTATACTTGGTTTTCATTATAGGCCCTACAGTTCACTCATACATCCTCTTTTTTTAACTCTGCTGTCCACTGAGTCTTTTATAAAGTTCTTCCCTCCATCCTGTTCCACTCCTCCCCCACCTGGTTACTTCCCCCCAAATTCTCCCTGGCTGCTGCTCCCTCTGCCCCCGTCCCACCCATCTCTCCCTCTCCTGGCTCCAGACCATGGCCACGGGACAGCTCGCTCCTCCCACCCCGCGGCTGCCGCCTGGATCCCAGGGCAGAGGTCTTCCGTCTGCTCTGCTGGACCCCGGTGCGCGGTTTCTCCTGGGGCTGTGGCCTCCGCCATCCTGGCTGGTCTAATTTGCATACAGTCGTTCTGGTTGGCTGGTGGGCGTGGCTTAGGTGTCCCAAAGAAACGGTCAATTTTAACATTACACTTTTATTAGATTAGACTAGAGGCCCGGTGCACAAAAATTTGTGCACTTGGGGTAGTCCCTCAGCCCAGCCTGTGCCCTATCGCTGTCTGGGACCCCTCAGGGGATGTCCCCGGGGTATTGGGTCTAAGCTGGCAGCCAGACATCCCTCTGGCAGCCCAGGAGCCCTTGGGGGATGTCCACTTGCCAGTGGAGAGCAGGCCTAAGTTGCAGTCGAACATCCTTAGCGCTGCTGAAGAGGCAGGAGAGGCTCCCACCACCACCGCTATACTGGCAGCCATCAGCCTGGCTTGTGGCTGAGCAGAGCTCGCCCTGTGGGAGCACACTGACCACCAGGGGCAGCTCCTGCATTGAGCATCTGCCCCCTGGTGGTCAGTGTGTGTCATAGTGACCAGTTATTTCCAGTCATTCTGCTGTTAGGGCCAATTTGCATATTACCCTTTTATTATATAGGATAGAGGCCTGGTGCATGGGTGGGGCCGGCTGGTTTGCCCGGGTGTCCCGGATCAGGGTTAGGGTCCCACTGGGGTGCCTTGGCCTGCCTGGGTGAGGGGCTGATGGCTGTTTAGAGGCTGACCACAGCCCCTCTGGGGTAGGGGGTCCTGCTGGGGTGCCTGGCCAGTCTGGGTGAGGGGCTGATGGCTGTTTGCAGGCTGGCCAAGCTCCCCAGCAGGAACCCTCACCCCATGTGGGTGGGGCCATCCTGGGTAAGGCGCTGATGGCTATTTGCAGGCTGGGCACAGGCCCCAGTGAGGCTGGCTGGAATCAGGTATCTGGGATTTATTTATCTTCTATAATTGAAACTTTGTTGCTTTGAGCAGAGGCAACAGCTGGCCTAGGCAGGCGGGAAGTTTAGCTGCCTCCACAGCCGGGCCAAGCAAGTCTCCTGTTTGCTCTAGTTCCAGGGCTGCCGGCCACCATCTTGGCTGGGTTAATTTGCATATTGTTGCTCTGACTGGCTGGTGGGTGTGGCTTGGCTGGTGGGTGTAGCTTAGGTGTAGTGGAGTGACATCTAATTTTCATATTGCTCTTTTATTACATTAGCTACTAAAGGCCCGGTGCACAAAATTTGTGCACGGGAGGGGGGGGGTCCCTCAACCCAGCCTGCACCTTCGCAAATCCGGACCCCTTGGGGAATGGCCAACTGCCTCTCGCTATCCAGGACCGCTCACCTGCCTGTCTGCCTGATTGGCCCTAACCACCTCTGCCTGTCTGCCTGATCACCCCTAACTGCTCCTCTGCTTGCCTGATTGCCCCTAACCACCTCTGCCTCACCCCACACCCGGGACCCAGGATTCCATCCTCCGGCCAGTCACAGGCACCCAGGACCCGGGCTTCCCTCCCTCTGGCTGGCCACAGGCACCCAGAACCTGGGCCAGCTTCACCTGGGCCAGCCACAGCCACAGGAAACCAGCCACAGCTACTGGCACCCAGGACCACAGGGTAGGTACCTTGTCCCTCTCCCTGGCCACAGGCACCTGGGACTGTAGGGTGGGTAGCTTGTCCCTCTCCCAGGCCACAAGTGCAGGCACAGCCGCTGGCACCCAGGACCACAGGGCAGGCTACTTGTCCCCCTTCTGCGCTGCAGCCCCAGCCGCTGGTGCCTGGGACCGCAGGGCATGTAGCTTGTCCCTCTCCTGAGCCAGGCCACAGGTGCAGGCACAGCCACTGGCACCTGGGACCATAGGGCATGCAGCTTGTCCCTCTTCCAGTCTGCAGGCGCAGCCCCAGCCGCTGGCACCTGGAACTGTGGGGCAGGCAGCTTGTCCCTCTCCTGGGCCATAGCCTGACTGGTCCCCATTCCTCTCCTGCAAACTCATTTGTGCCTGGCTGGTCCCCATTCCTCTCTCCCCAGTGTTGAGTGTCTGAGCCATTATAGCATGGCCGCATGAGGACATGACAACCATTTGCATATTATCTCTTTATTATATAGGAGGATATAAAAGCTTAAGCAACCATTATGACCGGATATAAAAACCTAAGCGACCATTACAACCAGACGACCAGATGACTGGCCAGTAGCTATGACATGCACTAACCACCAGGGGGCATAGACTCAATGCAGGAGCTGCCCCTAGTGGTCGGTGCGCACCCATAGCCAACCTTCCATGGCTGGCCAATCTCCTGCAGTCCCTCCCCGTAGCCGGCCTCAATCAGGGCCAGCCAGCCATCCTCCCATAGTCAGCCCAGATGGGGACTAGGCGAGATGGCCCCAATCAGCCCCAATCGCCAGCCAGGCCAAAGGACCCCACTCATGCACAAATTCATGCATCAGGTCTCTAGTCCTATATAATACTCCTATATAATAAAAGGCTAATATGTAAACAGATTGAATGGCAAAAGGACCAGTCGGTATGATGTGCACTGACCACCAGGGGCAGATGCTCAACACAGAAGCCACCCCCTTGTGGTCAGTGCACTCCCACGGGGGAGTACCGCTCAGCCAGAAGCCAGGCTCACAACTGGGGAGCGCAGTGGCAGTAGGGGGAGCTTCTCCTGCCTTCATGGCAGCACTAAGGATGCCCGCCTAACGGGACATCCGTAGTGAGCGAGCCTAAGCCGTCAGCTGGACATCCCCTGAAGGCTCCCAGATTGTGAGAGGGTGCAGGCCAGGCTGAGGGACTCGCCCCAACCCCAGTGCATGAACTTCCTGCATGGAGCCTCTAGTATATAGGTAAACTCCTCAAGATGTATGGTTACTATTATGTTACTTGGCTTTTGTGTCAGTATTTAATCTTCCTACTCCTTTTTCAAAGGGAAACTAATTTAAGGCAGGTGGAAATGAACCTGTCTTTAATTTACATTTTTCTCAAAGAGGTCAAAGGAGCTTTTTTTAGAATTCACTGTTTTATTTCCATAAATGCAAGTAAACTCCTAATAAGCCTTAAGATTGGAACAAGTACTTACAATAGAGTAACCAAAGTCTGACCCACTTCCAAAATACACACAGACCAAAAAAATATTCTGAACCACTGTCAAGTAAAAACATAACTGCACCAAAATGGATTGCCTAACAGAAACCAAGAAAAGAAAGAACCTTACCCTTCCACAGTCTGCATATTGCAGAGACTAAGCAACACCCTAAAATACTTCCTAAAAAAACACATGCCATAACAATAATATTAAAAACATTTCTACCCAGATTTAACACTGGTCATTATCAATAGAAAAATAGCCCTGTGAAACAAACTTGGTCCTACAAATCTATGTAAACTAGGGGCCCGGTGCACAAAAATTTGTGCACTCGGGGTGGAGGGAGTCCCTCAGTCCGGCCTGTGCCCTCTCACAGTCTGGGACCCCTCAGTGGATGTCCTATGATGGCCCCAGTCTGCCAGGCGCCTTCTGTGTGTGTGTGTGTGTGTGTGTGTGTGTGTGTGTGTGTGTGTCACCACTGGGGACCTGGCCCCAGCTGCATCTGAGGCTCGGAGCAGTCCTCCTGTGTGTGTCTACCTGCCGGGGTCCTGCCCCGGCACATCGTGGAGGCTTGGAGCAGGCACCCCCTCTATGTTGATCTCTCAGACTCTTGCCCTCCCCAGCATGTTGTTCTCTTTTTTGAGCGTGACCAGGGCTGGGTGCTGCCTGCCTCCCAAGCTTGCCTACCCCCCATCTTCCTCCAGCCACCAGAAAGCAGGGAAAAAACCCTGCCTCGTGGTCAGGCCAGCCTTTTCCTGCTCCCTGATCCCCGGAAGGGACCTGGGAAGCCGCCAAGCAGGCCGCCAACTCTTTCCCACTCACCCGTCCCCTGCTGCCTTCCTTTCCCACTTCCCGGTGCCGCCAAGGGGTCTGGGGAGCTGCCAAGCAGGACCCCGGCCCCTGCAGCCTTGCTGTCCCGCTCCCCGATGCCCCTCAAAGGGCCTGGGCAGCCACCAAGCAGGCTGCCGACCCTGCCGCCTCTTACCTGCTTCCCGGTGCCCTCCAACACTGCCGCCTCTTACCCGCTTCCCGGTGCCCTCCAACCCTGCCGCCTCTTTCCCATCACGGGTCCTGGGTCCTGCGCTGTCCCGCCCTGAAGCCGCTCTGTGCACTCGGGAGGTCCCTCAGCCCGGCCTGTGCCCTCTCGCAGTCTGGGACCCCTCGGGGAATGTCCACCTGCTGGCGTGCCTGACCAGGCTGGGTGACGGGCTTTAAGGCTT